>BMAW01022518.1:0-15734 GCA_019974015.1 Nephila pilipes
TGAAAAAGGTTTTTTCCAAGTGGGTGCCGCGATTGCTTTCGATGGAACAAAAACAGCAACGAGTCGATGATTCAGAAAGCTGTTTATCGCTATTTACTCGCAACAAAAAAGATTTCTTGCGTCGTTACGTGACCATGGACGAAACATGGATACATCACTACACTCCAGAGTCGAAGCGGCAGTCATCTGAGTGGCGCACAGCTGGCGAAAGCCGTCCGAAAACTGGGAAAGTCATGGCGTCAGTTTTTTGGGAAACGCATGGCGTGATTTTCATTGACTACCTCGAAAAAGGTAAATCGATCAACAGTGATTATTATATTGACTTGCTGGTGCGTTTGAAGGAGGAAATCGCAAAAAAACGACCGCACAGTCTCAGGACTTATTGATCCATGTGTTATATATGAATATAAACATATGAAAGAGATTTGTTTATTATTATAGGACACCGCATGAGCTAGAATCTCCCTCTCTACATATCTATACCACGCCAAAGAGAGAATTTAAATCCTTAAATAATTTAACATGTATTAGTCCCACTACAAGGCGGGTCTTTAGTGGCATGGGAAATCGGACCTATGACTCGACGAAAAAACTTCACTCACAAGTTCGTCACCTTGACCACCAGACTATTGTGGTCTTATTACTGAAAAATTATATCCTTTGCTTTCTTCATTTTTGTCAAGCCTTAAGGGAACCAGCACATCAGAGGAAAAATAAATTTCCGAATTTAAAAATCTTTCTTTTTGTGACATTTATGTTTTAAAAATTTTTTCGTACAATTTAGGATATTTTTGTGTCTAAGAATGATATTTCTCTCATTTTATTGAACTATAAAAGTAAGTTTTAGGTCAAAAGTTTATTTCTTTCCTTTTGAGTTCAATATGAACATGATTTTTCTGATATATTTGCATTTAAGTACCATTTTTAAAAATAATATTACATAAATATACACAATATTTTACTCATCATATAGAAAACTTAACATCAAATATAGAGAACTTACTTTTTTGATAATATTACTGTATGTTTTCTTGGAAAAAATGATTAAACTTCTTATTTTTTGAAATTTCAATTTCTTCTTCCCTTTTTTCATAAAAAAATTATTTCTTAAAAATTAGGTATTATTTAGAGAAACATTATTTATGTTCACTAAATGCATAAGTATCTTATATAGAAACCTAAAAAAATTGGAACTGTATTATGTAATTGTTTTCTTTAAAATGCAAATATGTCTCACAAAACATGTCTATATATTCAAATGAAATGAAAACAATCTTTATGAAGAAAAAATTACTTTTATATTTTGATAAAAATATTCAAATATCATTTTTTAGGCACACAAAAAAATCGAAGCTCTACTAATACGTAAAAAGTATATATATCACAAAAACAGGGAGTCTTGGTATTAATATTCCAGAAATTTTGGATGTCCTCGTAACCGTAAAATTAGTACAGTGTAAGTTAGTAGATTATTCTGAGAATACGCCAAAAGGTTTTCTCACACGGCAAAAGGAAGCTTAAAAGTATTTTTAATTGATTTCTAATTTCGCATGTTTTCTTGAAAATAAATTTTTTTTTTTTGTTACAGTGCTAAGATTTCATGGAACAAAGAAGCCAAACCATTACTTCCTGCTGTATGTTTAACCCCTAAACACTTCCTTTCTTTAAGCCTTGAAAAAAATCTAAAGAAAGAATCGTATTTTCTTGAAAGGAATGTTGCTTGCAGAAGAAGAAAGTTCACATTCTGGAAGGACTTTTATGTTGTTTCTCTGGAAGAAGAGATTTATTTTGCAGTTAGATTTAAAAGTTTTAGTGTAGTGTAGATTTCGTCCTTTCTTGTTATTTATCTCTTTGCACAGCTCAAAGAAAAACAATACAAATAGACATATTGTTCTTACAATTTTTGGAAAACTGTATCAGGTTTCTAATTAATAAAATTTTTTACTTTATTTTTCTTCATCGCAAAAACTGGAGAATTATTTGTTCAGCTTATATGTCATTAAACAGCTTGCGAATATTTAAATATTGATCAAATCATTTTTTTAATCTTATGATATATAAAAATATTAAATGTTATATATTTTTTTTTAATTTATGATTCTCAGATTAGGAAAATGAAATCTTAAGTAACTGTTATGTAATGTTAATTAAATGAAAACTTTTTTCTTATAAATTATAACGAAGCTTCGTTTTTTTAATGCTTACAGTGTTTACCAATTAACAAAGGCGTATTATTTTTAGGAATTATTAATTAGTTATCTTAAAACAGCCTACTCGAAATGTATTTCTTCCTTATCTATTTTATAATATAAATGAATTTAAATTAGAAAAAAAAATGTTGTAAAAACTTTATTATTTTCAGATTTTTCATTAAGTAAAATTCCAGTTATCTTGATAAAAATACTTTACTTTTTAAATGGATAGGAAACAACAACTAATTAATGATGAAGATTGGTCACTTAAACTATCCAAAAGGGATAATTTAATGTTATTAAAATTCTAGATCAAGAAGAAAGTTTTTTAAAAAGAATTTATTTCGAATTATATACATGAATAAATTAGCGATATATTTAAGAGCTCTTCAGTTTTAGTATCATATAACAGCTAGATTTAAATACAGCTTCTTTTACAAACTCTAAATATACATCGGAGTATGAAAAGGCATAAATACTACTTAATGATACTTATATATTTATTAAATTTAAAATTACGAAGCAGCATATTCCTAAAAATTTTCAATTTGATTTTAGGATTTTCAACTTCGTATTTTAAATGCAGAAACGAAGTTCATAGATGTATGTGGTTTATAATATTCTGTAATTATATTTATGTTAATAAAATGAGATACTATTAAGAAATTAGAAATAATCATAATAAAATAAAAATATTGTGCTTCAATGCACATTTTATTCTTCGAAAACAAATATCAGATTCATTTAAATTAAACGAATTCGTCATAAAACTTATAAAGATACTGTCAACTTGGAAATAATACTGTGTCAATATTTAAAATAGATTAGCCATGTTAAAACAAAACGCCTTTTAAAGTATTCTCTTTGATATTTCATTATTATTTTCATTGTACTGTATATTTAATTTTGAAATTTCAAAAGTAATATATAATAATATTTTTACAATATTATACACAGCAATATTTCTCTACAAAAATACAGCTTTAGGAATGTTTCCTGAAATCCAGAAAATAATTTACATCACAATTAAGGCTGTCTTAGATTAAGAAATTCGATAGAAACAGGAACACATATCGAAGCATAATATTGTTCCAATGCTCATTGTAACAAGGACCTCCGCTTACGATGTAGTACTCTTAAAATTTAGGAATATTTCGAAAACACCCCATTTTTCTCTAGAATAAGAAAATTTCAAAACTTTCTTACGGTATGACAGACAAAACATGAAATATATTTTACTATATAAAATAGAATTAGCTTGGAATGAAATGAATAATTGTAATATATAATATTCTATAAAAGATAGAGAATTCAGAACATAAAATAAATGTTCGAACGGTTTGTTATCGAAAAAATGTTTCCAATTTACGGTCTTATTCTTTAACATTACGAGAAGTCAACCTTAACGTATCTGAGACGTGTTCTATAAGGAAATATTAGCTTGTTTTTCATAAATTCAAATAACCTTATCTTTGTTAAATAAAAGGCAATTGAATAATTTTTATCATTGAAAATATCTGCATACTTAATATTTACTTATGTAAAGAAAATAAAAATTTTGTATATAAATAATTATGCATAAGTAATTAATAATAAAAAAAAAACTGTAAATACTAATACTTTATATTTCTTGAAATTTAAAGCATTTGTAACTGTAAATTTTTGCAGAGAAATCTTAAAACATAATGTTCTATATTTTCAACGAAATCCTGTTTTCAAAAGAGTAAATTTAATAAAATTTTAAGTATTTAATTACATCATGAAATTTCGCATTACTTTTTGTATAAAAACTGTTCAATAGCTAAGCTTTGTGGGATTTATTAGGAAAAAATTACGTTCACTGAATACAAAATAACCTCATATTCTATGGCGGGAAATATCAACGCTATGGATGAATTAGATTTTGAGGAAAGTGTCCCAAATCCCAAAATACCACATTTAAATAATAACGCAAAGATTCTTTTCTGTATGGTATGACATGTTTCCTTTAACATCTTTAAACATCAGTTTTATATTCTTCTATTTATCGAATTCTCATACAAAACACATCTATGGGATCAGTTGTCTACTTTTAACAGTAAAAAAATGCTCTCTACTTTTAACAGTAAAATAGACATGCAAAAGTTGAAACCTTTTTAAAACTCAATTTCTTTATAGTAGCTGGGATTTTACTTTACTGGAAGATGAAACTTAGATAAAACTATAGACTCCGTGATGTCTTAAACAGCGTTGAATGCGAGCGGAACTTCAATCAACAGTTATTCTATTGTTTTCTCGGAAGACTTGCATGGGAAGACGTCAACCACCGCAATATTGCAGTTGCTAGATAACGACTTCTTTTTCTTAGGAAACTGTAGTCTAACTTATATAATACATATGGTAGATAACGAGACTTACATAACTGAGACGGTTTCGCAGCTGTCGAAGGCGCCATCTACTAGAAAAAATGAGCTCATTTTCTGTTAAATTTGAATAATTTTTTTTCTATGATTTAAATCATTTGTAATGATATTTTGGTGTTGAGATATTTGTATGCTTAAGCATCTGTGTAGAAATACAAAATCATATTTTACTATCTATTACATGAACGTTTAGTAATCAATATCTGTATTTATCATGTATATGTCTTCAGGTACGACTTGTGTAGTACATACTGAATTTGCAATTTTAAAAATTTAAATAAAATATTTACATACACTGAACAATTTAAAAATTTAATTTGGTATAAATTAATTATTTTATTATTCAAAATTTCCTATAATTTGTGTATAAATATTGTGTCTTACCTAAAATTTGTATGTGTTTAATAGAAAACAATTACGTTCACTATGTGTTATTGGGGTATTCGCGATTTTTTTCCCATTAATTTCGATAACTCTATTGTAATTTGCTTAAATTGCAACAATTTTAAATTTTTTCCCATGAAAAATCAAACTAGATTAAGTAAATTAGATAAAGGTAAGAAGTGCAGTGAATTAAATTAAAGATAATCATATAAAAATTAAATAGAATTCAAAGGAGAAATAGGGAGATATATATTATAACTTAAGGCTGAGAAATATTTGTATGTTGTATCAAAGCATCGCAGTTAACTTATTGGATCGAAAGTGAATCTTAGTTATAGTATTAAAAAAATAATCGACTATTTGCGAGAAGAGGAATCAGAACGGGTGAATTAGCAAGCTAAGAATTTATTATTTGAAAGTAACTTTGAATTCGAAATCGAGCAATTTTATCAATTTTTCAGTGATAATTAGTATTGTATTTTATGTGGATTTTACATATTTTCAATTGGAGAAAAGAATCATTGATTGTTCTATTAGAAGAAAAAACGACAGTTTAATTCACTAATAAAGGACGGTTGTTATAACTGTATGTGAAAAACCTAATTTCATAGTTTGGAAAAATGTCACCGTTATGAATAAATTAGATTTCGAGGAAAATGAACCAGAATATTAAAAAAAAAAAAAAAAAAAAAAAAAAAAAACGTTTTTGAGAGCGCAAATATGTATATATTTCGAAGCGGCAGTCATCTGAGTGGCGCACAGCTGGCGAAAGCCGTCCGAAGCGTCCGAAAACGCAGCAGTCAGCTGGCAAAGTCATGGCGTCAGTTTTTTGGGATCATGGCGTGATTTTCGTGAGCTACCTCGAAAAGGTAAATCGATCAAGCAGTGATTATTATGTTGACTTGTGTGCGTTTGAAGGAGGAAATCGCAAAAAAACGACCGCACATGCAGAGAAAAAAATCCTTTTTCACCAAGACAATGCACCCTGCCACAAATCGATGAAAACAATGGCAAAATTGAACGAATTGGGTTTGATCTGCTTTCCCACCCCCCATACTCGCCAGATTTAGCCCCCAGTGACTACTGGCTCTTTGCTGATCTTAAAAAAATGCTCCAGAGAAAAAGATTTGGCTCAAATGAGGAGGTCATCGCTGAAACTGAAGCTTATTTTGAAGCGAAAGATAATTCTTTTTATAAACATGGTATTGAAAAATTTGAAAAGCGTTGGAACGATTGTATCACCCTAAAAGGTGATTATGTTGATGAATAAAAAAATTTTTTGCAAAAAAAATGTTGTTTTCAATGTTAGTCTCGGGACTTATTGATCCATGTGTTATTACACTAGACATTTAACAAAATAGAAAAAAAGGAGAAAAGGATTGACAAGACGGTGAGTTGAAAATCGAGAAAGATTGATGGAAAATTTTCCCGGTACGCGTCATGCGTGTTTACCAAAGACAGTAATCTTCATGGAAAAAGAAAGATATCAAGATCACTAGGATATCACGAATGAGAGAAGCCTCTTCTGAAGATAAAACAAAACATATAAAAATGTAAATTGTAGTCAAAGAATTCGTAAATATGAATATTTGGTATTTGTCTATTAAAGCGGCGCCCGCCAAATTAAGAATATTCCAATGTCGCCAAGCTAATTAAAAGCTCCAAGTAAGCGGAGCGCGAAATTAAAATGTAGGAAAACAAATAACACACCAATAAATAATATAAAACTTTTTTAATTAATATTTTTATTTAATACTCTTTTATATGCTTAGTGATAAATCTCATCCCAATAAGCACTATAAAAATTTAGATGTTTAATATTAAAATTTACATAACTTTTAGAACATCAATCTACATAAAAAACCATATTTCCGAAATTGCGTTCACTACTTAATAGAAAGCATTTTTTCCGCTACATATCTCCTCCATATAAATTCTGTAAAATACGATTCTAGAGGATGCCGTGCCGCGCTGTTTCTTGTTACGCCACTTTGCGGAACCCCACATTCTTTCAACATTTTGCGTGTGAACTCCCGTTGACGGATCTACAAAATTGTACTTATGGTTCACCGTGAAAAGTGTAAAACCATCATCCAT
This sequence comes from Nephila pilipes, assembly GCA_019974015.1. Taxonomy (NCBI): domain Eukaryota; kingdom Metazoa; phylum Arthropoda; class Arachnida; order Araneae; family Nephilidae; genus Nephila; species Nephila pilipes. The sequence continues at coordinate 7,076 of BMAW01022518.1, forward strand.
TTCGCTATTTGGTAAATTAAAAATTATTAACGACATTTTCAAAGGCAACACAAAAAGTATTTTAAAAAAAAATACGAAATCAGTAACGTTAACAGGCAAGCGATATTTTACTAAAATGATGAAGTGCTGGTTTTGTAGGACTGCAACCTTAGGAGTTTACAACCAAACATGGCGATAAATCTCACTGCTTGGCGATTTTCCGTCTACATCCGAATCGTAATTTGGAGGACGCCGCTGTAATGGACAAGTACCGAATAGTCACTTATCAAAACATTTGTTTATTATGATAGGCTTTATAACACAATCACATAATATTTTACCCAAGTCCTATGAATAAATTGCCATCTATAATATTCGTTTGACTATAGTTTGAAAATGGGAATACATTAAAATATTTAAACACGCAAGATGTCTTTAAAAAATACGGGTTCATTCCTAGAATTTCCCCGATTATGCTTGGCGTATAAACATTAGATTACTGTACAAATACAAATTATAATAAATCAGCTATCTCAAATCTACTATCAATAAGATAAATTAATAGGAAATTCACTCGTAGTTGGATTGTTCTGAGAGTTCAGCACATATGACGTATGAGGTAGATACCACTCCTATGGAACATTGGTATATTATTAAAAGCTATCATTTACTATAGTGATAGATATAATTCGTGCATAATAAATATATTAGAATACTGAACTCAACATAAATTATTATATTGAATGATCATATATCAACATTAAAATATATATGTGTGAATTTGTATTAGTATGTATTGGAAATGAGCTTGCAATTATCAATTAGGAGAATAAAATTCAAGTCTTGACGGAATTCAGTTTCGCAATTTAAAATATAAACTCAGATGTTATATTTATAAATATGAACAAAACATCAACAGTAGTATAATTCACAAATTATCTCTCACTCTATAATGAAGTATGAATATCAGTCAATACCATTAATTGATACAGAACTACTTATTTAATGGAATTATTAAAAAGCCAAAAAATATTTATGCAAATATAAAATGATCTTATAATTAACTGAGAAAACGAAACAAACTAAAACTTATTCTTAAAAACCTAAAGAAAAACCGAAGAAATTTTTTTAAAGAGCTATAATAACCAAGTGAAAGGAAATCAAAAATTTAGGATATTGGACATAATGTGATTAATAATGTTCGATATTTTAGAATGGAATAATGTTCATTTTAAACGTTATTACAGATCAAAATATCACACATCAGTCAATTATCTTATAAGGAAATTATGGTAACAAAAAAAAAAAAAAAAAAGTTCAACAAAAATACAGAAAATTAACCATAGAAAAAAATAAGAAAGAACAACCGAATTAAAAATAGCAAACAACAAAGTAAAACAAATTCCATTTGGTCGAGTTGTTGTAAGGCGGTGAGAGTGATTATAATAGAAATTAATAAGTCCTTTCAGATCTTTTTCTTTTTTAACTGCAAAACTTTAATTTAAACGTTAATGCAGCACGATATACAACATTTGAGATAATACTACAAATCTACAGAATTATCGGACATTGCTAGTTCTTCCGCTATTGTTCTCCTGTTTCTCGCTTTCTCCCTCACTTCACTCGCCTAGCGTTTCGTTTCGTTCTTTCTGTTCTTCACGTCAAGTTGAGTTGTTCTTCAACTCTGAGTCAAGTTGAGTTGTTCTTCACCTCTGAGTCAAGTTGAGTTGTTATTTTTTTTTCATTAATTTTTACTAGCAGTATATCTATAAATACTCATCTTACACAAAATTAAACAACTGAAATATAATAAAATCAATTAAAAGTCTAAAAAAATTATTTAAACAAAAATAAATAAAAATAATGATACTAAAAGAAATGCGAGAAATTATCAATGACATGCCATTAAAAACATTTTTGAAACTTTTTTAAGATTACAAAATAACAAAGCAAATGCTGAAACAAAGTAATTACCTATAGAAACAATATATATATATATATATATATATATATATATATATATATATATATATGCCTCCGACGAATTTATTCTTTTATTGTATAAATCACTGAATGTTTTGCTCTTATTAACGTCGTACTAGTAGCAACACGAGGGCTCTTAGGCTATTAATGAGTCACCTGATTATTTTGAACCTCGATCAATTGACGAGGAGGGCACCTATGCTGACAAGTCCCTCTTCTAACTATCACACCACGCCAAAGGAAGGAGTTTGTGAACATGGATAGATTCAACGAGCATCAGCCCAGTCTACACGGCAGGTCTATAATGGCATCAAACACTGAACTTGTGACGCTACGAAAACCATCTAAGAGTCCACGACAATGTCGACCAGGCTACTGTGGCCGCATCACGGAAAGGAGCAAAACTACTAGGGTTGCCTTCAGCTTGATATTTTCTCACACAATAAACTTAACCTTTTCACTACCGTAGGCAGAAAAAAGAATTGTTTCTCTGTGCCCACGGCTTCTTACCGCGGAGTGTCACGCTGTGCCCAGACGATTTTCGATATTAATTCTAATTCCCGAAAGAAATTCCTCTAAAATCAGCTATTCGTTAGAATATTTTGGTTTTTATTTATATTATTTAAAATGCATTAAATTTTTTTATACATACGAAAGAAAAAAAATCAACATTGTACGTTTTATACATAAAATTGTTACATAAAAAATCATATATTATAAAAAAATACAAAATTAACTTATATTTGTTTCATAAATTTCAAGGTGTAATTATGTACCATTACATGGAATATTAAGATATAAAAAATGAATCTTATTTTGCGGTTTGTGGTATTTTTATTAGAAAAAATTCTTCAATGCATAGTCCAAAGTCAAATGTCTTACACACATATTTTGTTCCATTTTTGACGTTTCACGCAAGACTTCGAGCAAAAGACACTTCTTTCTCGTCCTTTTTTTCCTTTAGTGACTATGTACAGATTTGGATTATTTTCACTAACATCACTGTCAGATTCATTCATTAATTCGCAAATCTCAGTGTCAGATAAATACTTTCTTTTCTTCATGATTGTAGCTACAAATAAAAACCGACCGAATGAAACAGACAGTTGAGAGCATCTGCAATCAAAAGACTAACTCTTTTAAACATCCACAAAATTTCATTCGAATTTTTATGAAGAAAACAAGAAAGAAAAAAGCAAACCGAAAGCAAATTCACCCTTTAAATCATGTCATTATGTTTAAGCAGCCGCACGTGTTTTTAACAATTTACACTTTCCCTGATAGCCAGAAGTGAAATCCAAGCCCATATCACCAATGTCAATACTCCAAATTACCTATCTATGTAGATTTCGAGGTATTGTAATGCCATCTATTAATATTAAAAAAATAAATAAAACGTTCTCATCAAGCGTATCTCTATTGATACGTTGGTCTGTAGCAGGCATTCACAGAGAGTATCGAATGTGATATGCTGGGCACAGGAGAGCAAACTCGAGCGTATTGTATGTGATAAGCTGGGAGTGAACGGGTTAAATAAAGTGAGAATTTGTACAAAACTGAAATTCGAGGGATAAGATTACTTTCCAGAGGTATAAATAATTACTTTATATAATTTATTTTACATTCTATTGACATGATCGAAGAGCTTACCCTCAGTCTGGATTTACATTACATGGCAAAATATATAATAAATCATTAATATCGACACGACTGCTATTCTCATTTGAATCTCATCGTTGGCGTGCTGATGGGGGTGGGGAGCCTTTTGACAGCTGTACGTGACAATTTCTTTCTTTCTTAGTTCTTGTTATATTTTACCTTCTTTCCGATAGTATGTATTATTTTGCCTTGTAAGATACTTTTATAATCATTTGATTCAAACCCCATCTGCAGAAACTGATGAGATACCTTTAGAGGTCGCTGATATTAATAATTCGATTGCTGAATTATATGTTTCTCATATAATGTAATTTTATACGTTTCTCATATATTGCTTAGTAGTTGAAAGCTCAGAGCTAAAGATTAAACTTGTAGGATAGTACAGTGCTATCACTTTCTTTTGTTCTATGTTTCTTTTTCCACCATTTTCCAGCTGAATTCTTTAACTATTATATGATCGTGATTATGAAAAGCAGTTGTAAAATGTTGGAATTGTAGATAATGTGCTTTTCAGAATTACATAATAAAATAGCAGTTTTCTCTCCGAGTTCTTTGATATTGTGGCTGAGGTAGCCAAGTTTATAGTTTATTTTTTTATGTTTCCACTTAAATAATTGGTTTTCCTTCTGTATACAAAACTCTGCTGCTTACTAATAATATTTTTGCAAAAGATGAAGTCATCATTCAGAAACGTAATTTAAATTCGAAAAAACAAAATATGTCAGTAAATTAAGTCGTAAGAAGAAAATAAATAAATAAATAAGTAAAGAATAAATTTTTGTATTTTAAATTTTATTACAAGAAATGATTGTATGTACCGAAAATCTTTTATGTTCTTAGTTCAAGAAATCAAAATACAAAAGGCAATAAAATTTCTATAGGTATGCGACAACGATTGGAACAAACTTTACAAAAATGCATTCAAATGACCCAAATGATTTGATGTTTGAAAAGATCTTATTCCTTAAAGATCTTTCATTTATATTTTAAGAAATCAAGCAATGTATTAAAAGCTCTTAAGAATTCAAAATAAGTAACCTACTAAAGGTCTTTACGTTACCTATAAGTACAATAAAAACCAACTTTAAATAAACTCGTGTTAAATAACTAAATTTATGCTATATTCTCTGAAATCTTGCTTATTAAAGATATTAAGTTATTAAGTTAGGAACTCAAAGTAAATAATGCTTTAAGAGTTCATAAATGACAGATTTTTCTATCAACAGTTTACGTAAAAGAAACGGATTTCTGAGCCCTCATATCGAAAACATCTTTAAAAAAATCACTTACAATTAATAAATAAAATGATTTATTATAATTTGATTTGATTAAAGTCAAACAGTAATATGTGAAATTTTTCAAACAAATCTTAATACAGAGCTTATGATCACAAATATAAACAACTTTTTTTTTTAAATTCGGAAAAGTTCTTAAATTTTATGAATACTTTTCGCAATTCAAATTTAAAAATAAATCATATACTTTTAAGATAAAACTATTAAATTTTATTAATTATGGACTTCTCATATTATTAAAAAATATTACATTTTTTCATCATTCATTCTTATGAATAAATTTTATCAGATTTGCATTTGTCTTATAAAAATAATTTCTTAATGTATTTAGTAATGTACACTATATCATAATTTGGATGTTAGTCAAAGCAAAGTTTTAACCTTAGATTTATTATTTCCATAAGATTAGCAAAATGAATGTTTTCTATTTAGCTTTAGCTTTGTATAAATCTCCTCAAATCGTTCTGAAAAACTTTCATTTTCGCATTTCTGAAATATTTTAAGAATATGCTGACAACAACACTAGAAGGTACGAAAATGCCTTAAGAACCTATTGAAAAAACTATACAAGCTTTAAATATTTCTGTTTTGTTTATAAACCGAATTTAAAATATTTACGAATAATAAAATGGAAACTCTCACAGAATGTAAACATCCTCCAAGGCAGGCGATACCTTGTATATTTAGAGCTAGAAAGAGTCAGTTTCCAGAGAAGGAAATATTCAAAATAAAACTAAACATTGTTAAGTTTTTAATTAAATTTTGAATACGAAATCCGTGCCGTATTTTTAAGATGTTCCGCAAAGTTTGTCGTCTTCAAATAAGAATTCCTAATTCGTCTCGCGTCATGTTCCTCAAATTTTATTTCTAAACACTTTGAAATACTTTTACTCCTTCCATCAGAAGTTCACTAGCTTAAAGGTAAACATTACAATATTTAAGAATGTTTAGCGTTAAAATGATTTCGAGCAAACATTTTACAGTTACTTCCATTTCTTACTATAAGTCAGATTTCAAATATATCAAAGCAGTTTCAATATTTATCATCGGCAATTATTCAAATTACTTTATAGATAAATTAACCACCACTATTTTAGTTATAATTTTTTTTAACACATGAAAGGCAAAGTAATAAAATATTTTAGTAACCATCAGTAAAAAAAAATATTTCTTCAGTTTGGTATCACACTTTACTTGAATGACTTCCTTTAACTGTGATCCGTTTATCTCATTACTTTAAGTTTTGCTCTTCATCATCAATTTCTTATTTAACCATTTTTGCATTTTAATCTTTTCTTTCTTTCTAAGTATAGTGATTACTGAGAGGATGAGGACATGTAATGTCTTATCAATGATTAATTAGACATATTTAGATCCGCTTCTTTATTCTAAATTAAACTCGTGTTATTTAGTGGTTTATAATTAGTGTACAATTAAGTAACAATTTTTGCCAAATCAGAATATTAATACGAACTTTAGATGACGCATTTCTGCAACAGTTTTCTTATAAATGAAAAAGAAACATTTACTGAGATTTCATCAGTCAGCCAAAAATTGATTAAGCAATGATCCCTTTACCTTGGCGACAGATTTGGCGACCATTTTATTGACTTGACAAGAAACTTGGTGACTTTAGCAACAAAAATGTATTCATGAAAATGATGGATTCTAATCGACATCTCTACTTTGAAGAAAGTTACACCATACCTGAATTTTCCTTGTGACATCACACCTGGCGAGTGCGCCTTTAAAAAACGAATAGTTGCGATTCTGAGGAGAAGCGATCGGCATTTGGACTAACTGATCTCCTGAAGAGCTCAAGTTAGCTTAGAAGAGTTAATTTAAAGAATCAGCCAGTATCTGCCTTGGAAGTGCAAAGTATTACATCGAATGCTTGTCCGCAGTTAGAACTAATAAGCTGGTGAGCTGAACGTTACTGATACAATTGTGACTTTATTAAAAGTGCTGTTTTTGTTTCTGTACCTGTATATATGTAATCTGTACCTGTGCTGTGTTTCCTGTTTGTGCAGTTATTCTGTCAGAAATCTGCTACCTGAGTATCATCATGAATAATTATGAATGGAACGTCATTTGTAGTAATCCTCTGCATTAACCCTTTCGCTACCGGAGGGAGAAAAAAGAAATACTTCTCTAGGCCCGCGGCTTCTTACCACGGAGTGTCATGCTGTGCCTTGACAATTTAAGATATTAAGCCTAATTCGTGAAAAAAAAATTCTCTAAAATCAGCTATTTATTAAAATATTTCGGTATTTACATATATTATTTAAAATGCAGAAAACTTAATATATACAAAAGAAAAAAAGATTTACTCGAAAATTGAATGTTTTATACATAAAATTACATTAAAAATCATACTTTTAAGAAAATACAAAATATATCTACATATGTTACATAAATTTCATGGTGCAATGGTGTACTATTATATGGAATACATAGATATAAAAGAAAAATCTTATTTTGCTGTATGGTATATTTATAAAAAAAATCAATGCATAGTCCAACGTCACATGTCCTACACACATATTCTGACGCTTCATGCAAAATTTTGAACAAAGGGCACATCTTAGTCCTTTTTTTTCCTTTTTTCTTACTTTAATGTCTATGTACAGATTTGGATTATTTTCGCTACCATTACTGTCAGATTCATTCATTATTTAGCAAATATCAATATCAGATAAATACTTTCTTTTTATCGTGACTGTCGCTACAAATAAAAAACGACTGAATGAAATGAACAGCTGAGAGCATCTGTTTTCTAACGCCCTAACCCCCATAAAGGGCCATAAATTATCCTTCTAACTTCTAAGAAGCAAGAAGAAAGAAAAAGTAAACTGAAAGCTAGTGCACCCTTTAAATCATGTCATTACATTTAAAGAGCCGCGCCACAATATGTGCTTTTAACAATAACCCCTCCCCTCTCCTGATACCCAGAAGTGAAATCCAAGCCCATATCACCAAGGTCAACATTCCAAATAACCTATCTATATAGATTTCTCGGTAATGTTACACCATCCAGTAATATTAAAAAACTCAAATAAAACGCTCTCTTTAAGCGTATCATTATTGATACGCTGGTCTGCAGAAGGCATTCCGGAGCGTATCAAATGTGATACGCTTTGAGTTTTTAAATAGCTCACTCAGTACTATCTACTACTAATCATCATCACCTCAGATTTCAGTTCACGGTTGTCCTTAGACAAAAAACACATCGGGTTGTATAACAACAACAATATTTATTACATTACTTGCTACCGCTCGTTTACAACAGCTCCTCTCGGAGATTCGGTCAGGTCCCGACTGAGGGGATCGTGTGGCATCACACTCTCTCCCTTTACAAAATGAACGCCCTCTAGAGGCAGGCTCTAAGTAGGGAAGTTAACAGTTCGGCCAACCTGATATACAATTGTCCCAATTGTGCAGTTCCAATTAACACAAAAATCATTAATAACTGATACACTTTAAAACCATTAATTATCATACACAAAATATCAATGTTTAAATTCCTCAAATACTTAAAATATCGAATATCAATAATCATACACAAAATATCAATGTTTAAATTCCTCAATTGCCTAAAATAGGAAATATCAATAACTATGCACAAACATCAATACTAAAACTCTTCAAATGCTTAAAATAGCAAATATCAATAATTATACACAAACACCAATACTTAAATTCCTCAAATAACCTAAAATAGCAAATATCAATAATTATACACA
>BMAW01022534.1:0-10441 GCA_019974015.1 Nephila pilipes
GTATTCCGATCAGTACAATGAACACGTAATTCAGTGGAAAGGTGATACGAATGCAAATGTCCTGATTAAAACGTTATAGGCGACGTTAGTGAACGTAAAACATTTGGGCTTGCACAGCTCAACCCTACAATAAAATGAAGAATGGAGGCGCAATTAAAGACATTCGTTGGAAATGAAAGTGAATTCTTTTGTGAAATATAGCTAGAGGAAATCATCTGGATAACTTAACACGTGGAAGAATAGTCGGAAAGCTAGAGAAGGGGCTTAGTTTTTACATTGTTGCTGAATAATTCGGAATCAACAAAAGTTTCGTTGTTTCTTGCGCTTGGAATGCCTTCCAAACCATAGATACAGCTGTTAGAAAGGTTTTCTGGTAGCTGTCCTAGAAAAACAACTGCAGTGGATGACCCCTATATTGTTCTGCAGGCGAAAAGAGCTCGATACCAGTCAGCAAGCGCCATTGCTCATTAACTGTGTACAGTAACAGGGCGACAAGTATTGCGATTTACTGTGGTCAGACGCCTTAACTAAGGTAGCCTTTTTGCCCTCCGTCCTGAATTCTGAGTCCTTTTGAAAGTTGGTCATCGGTGGCACCGTTTAGAATGGTGTAAAGAGCACAAAAAATAGGACATCACATCATTGGAGTCGTGTCCTATTTACGAGTGAGAGTTGTTTCAGTGCCACAAGCGATTCTCAACGCCGGATGATTTGCATAGAGGTCAGGACAGGGTTTCATCCCAGTAACATAATAGAAAGAGACTGTTACGGTGGTCCTGGAGTTATCGTCTGGGAAGGCCTTATGCTATACGGGTTGACTGAGCTCCTCGTTCACGACAGAGGTTCTGTAAACGGGGGTTGCTATTGTAAGGAGATGATCCTTCACCATATTCGTCTGTTCCGAGGTGCTATTGGACCAAACTCCGTTATTATGTATGACAATGCACGATCACACCAGACAGCTGATGCTCAGTAGCTACAGGAAAGTGAATATATCACTCGAATGAATGGGCCACCGTTTCTCCTTGATTTAAATCCCATATAACATGTGTGGGATTCTTTTAATTCCTTGTGGAACGATTACATCCTGAGGTGAACACCCAACAAAGGGAACAAGATGCTGAATGAAGAATGAGTACTCTTACCTCAAGAACTGTTGGAGAATCTGGTGCTGAGTATGGAAAGATGGTGCGAAGCTACCAATGTAGTTAGGGGAGTGCATATCTCATACTAAGGAACATCTACTTGTTGTTCTTCCCCTTGGACAGACAATCATGTGTAGCAATACTATAAGTTCAATGAAGCCTTTTTTTGTTCAATTTCATACTATATGCATTGTATTCATTTTGCGCAAATATGGTTTCGTCATTGTTTTAGCATAAAATGTTGTCTTTCATCCCTGATTTTCAAGTCTCTCAGATGATTGTTCGTGGAATTATGGCAAAATAACCCCCGTTGCTTAAGTTGTGCACACTATTATATATATATATATATATATATATGGTGGTTATAATATTAAAATGACCCTTCTCTATTTATTCTTCTGTAGAACTCGTATTGCATATTGGATTTTAATGAAAATACTATATACGTTATATGTACCATGGGGAAGAGAATTTTTTAACAAAAATAGTTCAGATGTTGAACAAAAATTGTTCAGATGTGTAGCAGAGATGTTGTTGCTGGCTCTGCCAGCAAGTCTCTTTATAAGTATGACTAATTAATAATTAGAGCTTACTGCGTGCCTTTGTCATCGTTACTCATGTCCTTACAGAAGAAAGGTCAAGCTTTAATGGTAAAATTGTTTTATCAGAAGAGCAGCAATGTCTTAGCTACTCCGCATAAATACCATCATTTAAATGGATTCCGATAAAGGTTCATGTCTAAGAATTGTATGAAAAAGATATATTATGAAATTTGAAGAAACTGAAGACGTGTGTACTGCCAGTTAGAGAGAGAAACCGGTTGCGAATGAAACTGTCGAGGAAGTAGGCTATTGCTGTGGTGAAAAGAGCTTCCAGTTCCATCTGTTCTTTTGCAACCGCTCGATGAATATCACGAGAGTTGACTATTAAAAATTCTGCGATCTATTGAAAATATTATCCGTATAAGATCCACGAGTGCAAATGCACCAACCTCAAGACCACCAAACACGCTTCGATTTTGAATGCCAATTTTCGGCGAAAATGGAAGTTGATGACAGATGGGCTTGGAAAATTCTACGGTCAGATGAGGCTCTTCTTTTAAATGGAACTATGAATAATCAAAATTCTTGCATATGGGGAGCCTAATATCCTGCACAATAAGCACTGTCTTCTGATTACGTGATTGCATGGTGTGGATTTACTACTCATTTTATTCTCGGACTGTTTTTTCTCAAACTCTCATTTTTATTGGTTCTAAGACGTTCTCTATCACGAATGCAAGGTACAGTGAGCTATTTCGGCTACAGGTCACATCTGATTTACAAGAATGGTAATGTTTGCAGACTACTTTCGTTATGCAAAATGGAGCTAATCCCCATATTTGAAGCCAAATCAGAGAACAGCTTCCAGTTAATCCAGAAGAATGGGAGAGAATCTTGTAATATCCAGAGTTTTTCAAGACACTTGCCCTCCTCGTACACCCGTCTTAATACCCTATGAATTCTGGTAGTGGGAATTCTTAAAACAACGTGTTTATAGAGGATGATTTAGGACTTGGTAAATAATGCTGGCTTTCATCTCAGATAACTGAGTTGAAAGTCAGCATTATTCACCATGCTGCTGGAGAGTTTCTTCGCTCTACCATTAAAAATGCTATAATGCGCCTTTAACACGTAATTGATGTCAATGGTGCAAATGTTGTGTACATTTTGTTATTGAATAAATTTTAAGGATATCGACAGATTTTTGGTCAGATGCCAGATTTTGTGCTATAATTCCCCCCCCCCAGTAGTCTAAGTAAAAGCTATTTTTTATTTCAAAATTCGTTACTCCCCTTATATATATATATATATATATATATTTTATATATATATATATATATATATATATATATATATATATATATATATATATATATATAGTTATATATATATATATATATATATATATACTGTCGAGAACACACACATGCACGTATATATAAAAAATAAGAATCATAAGAAAAAAAATATTTTTTCTATTATTTGATAGCCATATGTAATTCGTTTCCTTGGAAATCAAAAAATATTGTCTCATATATTTCACTGGTTATTGGTTAGCTTTATTTTGATGACATTAATTTTGATGATACAACTTTAAAAGTGCTTTTTGTTCACATTACAGTTATTGGATTTCAGAAATAACTATTTGTTCACATAAGTGTTTTAAAATAACAACATATCATTTTTAAAACTTCTTGAAGAACGAAATATTCAAAATAACAATAAAACTATTTAAAAATTTCGTGAAAAATTAAATATTCTAATCCCATAACTTCACATGTATTAAATATCCTATTTATATAAATGCAAAATATTTGAATGAATCTAAATGGGAAAAAATCTTATTTATTTACGAAATACGTTAAAAATATTGTTTACTGCTACAAAGTATGACAGTTACTACTATATCTCACTGCATTAATAAAATTAAAATACAACATCTCAAATATATTTATGTCTTCTTGGGTAGTTTCTTAATTAGTTTAATGGAGTTGTAAAAGGCTTGCTTTTGAAATATATTACATACTTTTAATGTATATATTACCTTCAAAATATTCAGACAATTATCAAGTAATAATTACAAAATTACAATGTAATATATATTTTTATGTATATACTTGTTCCATTATGTATATTCTTGTAGCAGGCCTAATATTTTTATACTAAATGAAATGTTTAAATTTCATTATTGAATTATATTCAGTGTAGTAATTGTATAGCTTTATAAAGAAGACACACATAAGATATTTTATATCATAATAGTTAAATCTACATTTTTATTTGAGTTATCCAAAAACAGAAGCTAAATACATAAATAATTTTTGTATTATGTATTATTTGAACCATTTTGAAAAACCCACAGCATTTAAAATTCTTAAAAAAACTCAGTTATTTCCCAAACATGTTGTAAGACTCTAACACATATGATAAAAACAGAAATGTTTCTCAAAATATGCTTGTAAAGACACTGAAATAAAATTCAAAATTCAATTATAGCTGCTGATATATTTGAAGCAAGTCTCAGACTACTGATATCAGAAATTTTGAATGAGTCTATAATGAAAATAACTTTTACCTTCTTTAACTTTTCTGATGCATAAGAGATTAAGAAAAAAAAAATAGTCAGTACTTGGGTTAGTGGTTTTATAATATTTACATAATAATAACAGCAAAAATATTTCGCAATAATGTTTGCGTAATTTATAACATTTTATAATACATTATTGCATAATTACTTCGTTAATATATGTCTTCCCATAAGCATTTTCTTTAACTTAATATTGCTTTGCGAACTGATTAACTTCGTTGAATTACAGCAGACAGCATAGAGAGTAACATCTAATCGGTGAGGAATTGATTGTAGAAACATGCCATCATATATAGAAGATCATTATCATTATTATGACTTAAATATTTGCATATTCATGCGTGAAGTGTTTAAAATGAAACATGTTTGCTTAAATTTTCACTAATTATTACTGTATTTAGTAATATATATATGTGTGATGTACCAGAAAAACTGAGTAGATGATTGTACTATTTTCCAGGGAATACAAAAAATTCATATGTTAAGAATTAAAAGCCCAAAATGGTACTTTTGAGTTCTTCAAAATTTGTGCCCATGTTATCACAAATGAAGAAACAGAAATTAAACCTGTGTTATACTTCATTTTATTTGAGATAGTAGTCACTGCAAATTAGAATTATAAAGAATGTTTTTGACTGATGAGAACATTTTGATTGGCACAAATAGATACTATTTTGATCATTAAAAACTATATAAATAATACAACAAAATGTTTTGATTAAAATCTTTTTGACTGGCATGACAATCAATACAATTACACATTTGAAAGAGACATTCTACTTATAACAATTTTATGAAAAATTCGTATTTCTATTTTGTTTATACTTTTCTCTTAAAAATGTATCATATTGTTAAAAATAAAAGGGAAATGCAATATTTCAATCATATTAAAAGCCAATAAATAGTAACTTTATTCATTTTTTCCCCTTACAAGGCAATTTTTTTTAAATGATTAATTATTTATGGTGAAATAATGTTGTTATTCTAGACTACTTACAGGAAATTTTAATGATGAAAAGCAATTTTTATGAAAATGTGTAGTTTCTGAAATATTTCAAAAACAATATTATCTGAGCTACTATTTTTTAACCTGAGAACTTACTTTAGACTGAATGGATTTCGTGGTTCCTGAATGTATACTTTGCTTTAAATTATTCAGATCACAAATTGCAAATAATTCAATACAATTTACTATATTAACCACAGCGGTTAAAGTGAAATATCGGGTGTCCCCTGGCGACTGGCTATTTTTGGGTGTGATTACGACTTCAATCTGGTGACTTCGTGTTTGGTAACCCTAATAGCTTTCTCTTATGAGAAATATCTACGTAACATAGATAACATGTTTCCTTCCTAAATTGCTATTCATTAAAAGCGCGACAGACAAATTTTTCAAAAATACACAGCAGACGACGTTTTCTAAATACCTTACGTAGTTTTTTTGGCTTTTCAACCATTTTTTTTTTTTCAAATAATTTATTGTTCTATGTCACAGTTGAACGCTTTGAAGGAACGCTTTAATTGTTCTTTTAAGTATGTCTGAATAGTATAATATGTATTTTTTTACGATTTGAAGCCACAAGATAAATTACATGTTTTGCTGAGGTGCCTGGATAAAAATTTAATTTTAAAAAAAGTTAAATGTCTGATTTGGAGTGAATGAATGAATTTAACCTCCTTCTTAAAAATTTTCTAAAAAAAGTTTTTTTTTGTTTAATCCTTGCTGCATAATTCTTTAATTTATGCTTTTAAAACAGATTTTAATGTTTTATTTTATTCTTAATATACTACTATAATATATTTATTCAAGTTATTAAAATGTTTTATAAAATAACTAATTATCATGAATAAATATTCAAAATTGTATTTAAAAAAATATTATCATAATTATCAACGAATCAATTATAATTATTTATATTATAGTTTATATTATGAGAGTATTTAATAAATTTATATATTATTGACTGATTATTTTATTATTACAATAATTAGTAACTCGAATTATTTATAATTACAATAATTAGTAACTCGAATTATTTATAATTATATTAATTCATAACTAGAATTATTTATAATTATATTTTAATATGGAATTAATAATACTAAAATAGAGCGAAAGAATCCTATTTTAGAGGGTATACTTGGCACGATTTCGAAAATAGCGCCAAAATGCATCCTTTTTATAGTTTTTATAGTGTTACCGGGAAAAATCTCTACTGTTACCATATATAATGCAAACCAACACGGTGATTTTTCACTAAAAAAAAATGTCTTCATGTCTCCAAGCCCCCACAAAATAGTATCCAACGAATAAAGCATTTAATAATAAATAGATTTTTTTATGATTTTACATAATTATTAATAATATATAATTATAAATCATAATAATTTTGATTCTAAGTAACTCGAATTATAAACTATTTCTTCTAAAATAATTATAGGTAATAATAATATTTAATTATTTATGAATAAATATTTTTTATTTTTTTTCCGTAAAATTACTATAACCTTAACATCATCATTTGATTATGCTTAATTTTATCAATTTCTTCTAAATTTACTAATTCATGAGGATCAGTTTTATTTAGGTTTATTGCACATTCTAGCATCATCATAACGTTACTACTTATGTATCGCTACTTTGGCGACTTATTTTCTAAGTCTCCATGTTATCACCAACATCACCAAGGATCTACCGATACTCCACGTGAAACAACGATAGCGTTTATTTATAACATTAAGGCAATATAAGTCTCCAAAGAAAACAATACTCGTTTATATATATAGAAAAGAATCAATAAAGAATATATTTACAATTTTAAGATTTTAATTTTACTTTGTTCTTATTTTAAATTTTACTTTGTTCTTATTTTAAATTTTACTTTGCTCTTATAATAATAATAGAATTAATACAATAAAATAGCATCGAACAGTTATATAGTATCGAAAGAAATAGTTCATTAAATATTTCAACTCGTTTTTTGTTGCCCATCTAAAGTACCAAAAAACATTTAAAGATTGCTTATCAAAAATATAAAAATGGGTAAGTTTATAGTATTTCTATGCACCTGATACTTGAAGCATTTTGTATCCTATTTTATAGAAAATTGTAAACATACAAAACTTCATTCATGATTGTACTATTTTAAATAGAAATATTGTAATGATAGAATACTCTCCTTCTTTGAATTCCCTTAAGGATTCTTTTATAATTTTATGTACAAAAATAAAAATTGACCCAATCAGATGAAACAGAATTACGCTAATTAGTTAGACAAAAGAAGTGCGATGAAGAGATTGTGAAAAATCGAGGTATGAGATATACCAAAGTTAGTAGAAGAAAAACGGGTGCGAGAAGGAATTGAATAGTGCACAGAATATACTGGTGCACGAGTGAATCTGTTTTGGGTTTTCTAGAGCAAATTTCAGACACGTTGTAGAAATTGAATCTTCGTCGTAATTACTTAATCATATGCTCGTACCCCAAGTATCAGATTAATAATTACTTAAGACTTCTTAGTAAACATATTAAGGGACTTTGAACTAATAGAGAGCATTTCCCTTTGTAACATAAATAAATAAGTAGCTAGACTCATAACCTGTGACTTCTTCATATGATTCAAATTTGGAATATATGTGCTTATGTTATAAAATAAGGACTTTCAGCTTGTGACTTAAGATAAAGGTATAGTTAGGTAATACATACACACATACACTCAGTGATGGATTACTCAAAACGATTCATTCAATTTCAGAATTCAATTCTTTCAAAAATAAAGCAATCAGAATGAAAAGTGATACATGAATTCAAAGGACACCTGTAGAAATTTTATACTGTGGAAAATCGATGGCCTTCGTATGTTCTTTGTAAAATAATTTCGCAGAAGCTGTTTTAGAAGCTTTCACAGAAGCAAAAGATAAAGTATAAACGCCACCATTACCCGCAAATTTATGTGAACTAAAACAACGTATTTCTGCTGCTGTACTATTATTAACACTTACACTTTACAACGCGTTTGGCCAAAATTTAAATATCAAATTGACATTATGTATGTTATTATATCGAACTTTATAGTTTCTCTTTGCTTTCAAGTATTACATATACTTCTGTTCTATTTAGTTTTAAAATTATAGAATTTTGAGATTGAATGAATAGTTTTGATTAACCCTGTGTTACAAGCGCGTAGCAGAAACGTAAATCATGAAACAGATTACAATTTCGTATCGTGTAATGCGATATGACATCAGACCAGTTATATCATGCAATGTTAGCTGTATCAACTTTTTTCAAGTGCATTATTAGCACGCAAAAGCTTAATGCTACGCCAAATAAACTCAATATTAAACCTTTATCAATTCGGAAAAAATCCCAAGCCGTTAAGTAAAAAGGCTCAGTGTCTCTTAAAGCCTTTATAAGTTTCAAATTCTTTTCTGAAAAGGAAACTTCTTCCAGTAGAACACATCTGTAGAGTTGTTGAAACCGTTTCCTGGTCTCGAACATCGCCATTGGTATTTTTGAAGCAAACACTAGAAGGCTGGCAGCAAAAGATACGAATGAAACGATAGTGAAAATACCTTCGGTTACCAACACCACTTCAGGAATACTATCAATTTCTCCCAAAATGAGTCCAAGTCCCGTGTACAATGTGCAGCAGTACATGGATAACAATAAGAAAATAATCACTTTGCCACAATTATCAAAAAGTCTGCAGCATTCTACAATACGGTAGTACATATTGATTTGAAGAGGCAAGTTTTTAGTATGCACGTGTCTCATAATGGCTTCATTTTGGTTTCGAATAGCGCTTGCTAATTTGTAGCTGAAAAGGCTATAAACAACAGTTGAGAGCAAAGGAATGAGAAATTTTGTTATGTAGAATGCGACCATACATAGAAATGCAACTGATAAATCTAACATTTCGTTTTCAAAGATAGATGTACCAAAGAGCCAGAAACGCTTGTGTACATCCAAGCAATCGCTGACTATTACAGAAATCATTGCAGCAGAAATCATAATCGGATACAAGAATGCAATTAAGATCGATGCTTTAAAAACACGTTTCTCTCTAATGCTAAACAGAACAAGATATCCTGGCAAATTCTTAAAATTAGTATAGAAGATACATATTCTGCTTGAATATAATTGTACCACATACCATATAATCATAGAAAAAGAATTAGTCATCATGTCAATCATAATTCGCTTTGTTGGGAGAGATTTTTTGTACCAGGTTAAAGCAGTTACACTGTAGATATAAAATAAATGTAGAGACACAGTAAACGGTGAGAATATACGTTTCAAATACATCTGGATTGCTGAAGTTTGATTTTGATTTCTTAGGCAAAATATGTTGATAATTATTCGTAACCACATATGCTCGAATAAATTATCGGATGTATTCCAAGAGTTCTTCTGTTCGAGATTCTTCATATTTAACGCTACAAAATTACAGCATTGATCTAAATTGATTTTTTACAAAATTTGTTTAAAGAACTTTTTTTCATTCCAGTAACTATTATTCCTTGTAGAATATCAGTTAAAGATTTAATCACTTCGTTACGAATCATGAAAAATAATTTTTGTTTTTGTGACTGTATAAGCTTTAAACACTCAGTCGACAATTTTTTATTCTTTATGTAAAGAAGATCCACTTTTCATTATTCCATACCTAGTTTTCATTGAATACTGTTTGTTTATTGCTCTTAGTGATGAAATAAAATATTCATAATATATTCTTTGTAGGAACTTAGTATGTGTCTATTATTATCAAGTTATTTTTTGGATATGAGTTCTTATATAAAACTGTTTCAGCGCATATGCTAGAATGAATAATAAGTTAAAATCTGAACGAATTAATCTAAAAAAGAGAAATTAAGAATGCTGGCCAACCGATTTGCAGTTGAAAAATAAGCAACAGAATAATCGATTGCGTATTTAAAACTGTTGGATAAGAACAAAATACCGTTTATTTCAGCATCTAAGAATTCACTGTAAATCTAAGACAGTGTCGATTTTCAAATGTATGATGTCTGAACAAAAATGATAAGCACAAATATTTTTTTTTAAAAAAAATTGCTTAAAATTATTAGACATAAAAAGTATTCTCTTAATTTAGCTAAAGCAGTTAACTCTTTCAATTAAATTTACACACCTTCTAAATAGAACGGCA
>BMAW01022545.1:0-11757 GCA_019974015.1 Nephila pilipes
ATTTTTTTTTTCTGAATTTTATAAATATATATTTTTGCTGAAGCTTTCATATATACTTTTCTTAAGGAAAATGTAATTTAAGTTTACGTATTTGAACAACTTCGTATGCAGTTATTTTTTTACAAAATAGTTTCGTATTGAAATTATGAAACCGTCATCAATGAAGTGATAGTTGTCCTTTCTCCACCTGTAAGTCCATAACACTGATAACACGTTTTAGTTGGAGGCAACCGCAAAAATACTATTTATCCATTGAAATCATACCATGCATTGACGAATCTCAGTAAAGTATTGGGTGTATTTATTTCCCCACGCCTTTGATATATGACATGTGAAATTTGTGTTTTATAACTTTTTTCAGAATACTCTTTTTCTCACTAAATTTAAACCGGTAATTTTTTTTTTAATTTCGACTAATACATCATAATTAAGATTTTCCTACCAAAACGGAGAATCACGAAATAAAGAAATGCAGAAAAATATAATTTTATATTAAGTGCATCTCAAATAATTAAATAAAAAATACCAAAAAACCAAGAACAGAAAAGACGTCATTAATAAATATCGAGCTAAAGAAATGAATCACAAACAAGACATCGACTATCACAGGATCATCAATTATTGCAAGACTAAAGTTCAGACAGGAAATTAGGAATGGCATTTTGAATTGCAGAGAACATTTTAATGCATACATGTCTTCCTTAATTAATTCTAATATGTTGACGATCAGTGCTTGTTTGTCAATTATTGCGTCGTTTTGAAAATTATCCACCTCTCTCTAATTTCACAACAAAATACTCCCCAAATTTATCGTGTTAATTAACACGTATATTCTCCTTTTTCTTATCTTTTCCTTTTTTAAATAAATGTTCCTTTATTTTCAATCGTAAATCGTTGCGCCCAGTAAAGAAGCCTAACAAATCAAAGCCACTTATGCGATCGATTAGTATGAATATTTTATAGCAATTTCGCATTAAGGTTTAACTGCGATGTGCAATTGTTGGTTTTCTCCAAATCAGCTTGGTTGCCGATTTATGTTACTGTACTATATGCGAATATATTATTATGATAATGATAGAGGGTTTTTATTTATTTGAGATTAGTATATAAAACTTGAAGTCGAAATTAATTTGGCTGAAAACCTACTGTGTATCAAAATTGGTGGATATATATATATTGACAATGCTTCTAAGTGTATTTAAGAAGTCACTTAATGAGGAAAATTTCAGGATTTTTTTGGTCTCCAATCCCTAAATAATTAACAGTTGGGCACAGTATTATATATTATCAGAATTTTCCTATTCTTTGAATTTAAATTATGAATTTTTCCTCAAGTAAATAATAATGTAAAATTCAGCTATAGTTCCTTGATGTGTACACTGGCCAACTAAATAGTCGAACCAGATTCATTAAACGCCTGGATTGACACCGTTTTGTACTTTTTAGAGATGAGGCTTTTAATGCAAATTTCGTGCATGCCAATGGCTACGTTGCTGTACATATTCAGTTGGTGAAAAATAAAAGAACTTGGCATCCAGACGTATAACTGCATCCGGGCTATGTAGTTTTGCCATATAATATTAAAATTCTATAAAATTTCTGGACTTCTATTCATTGATTTCTGCACGATTGCACCAATATTCAATGTCAACCTCTAGATAAGACTTGCAAACATTGTACTGAAATATCGCCTAATAAACAATATCAAATTTCGTTGTCGTATAAGTAAGGAATATCTTTTTGATTATTATAAGTACAATGGGAAAAGGAATTGAAGCAATTTACTCCCAAATTGTCGCTATTTTTCTGAAGAAACCTGTCAAGCCATTTTCATGTTTGTCGATTGCCACGTTAAACCTAAAAGCCACAATTATTAAGTTGTTGGCGAAAAAATTTAATTTGGTATTCGGGCGTATTCTATTGTCAAGTCGGTAAAAAAACTCACGAAAGAAAGAAAATTCAAGGTGTTAAAGGGAAAATAAAGACAAGTAGCATTATACATTTGAACCTCATGTTTCTTCCCCCTCCCCATATTAATATGTGTGGAATTTGGACATAGCATGGCAATTGCATGAAAAATCTCATTTTATCTCGAAATTATGAAAAATCTCGAAATTATGCATGAAAAATCTCATCACGAAAAAAGGTGTCGATTCAGGAGAATAGTGAATTAGCTCCAAAAAGTTCTTCTATACGGTAGGTGATTGGAAAGAACGACTGTCGATAATTTTATGTGTTCTTAAATTTAACTATTTTCCCTTAACCCGCCTTTGTAAAACATTCATAAAAGTGGATAATAGCTTATTCATCTCGCTTAAATATCCACAAAGCAGAATATTTGAAATTGTTGGGATATTGTATATCCGTCGCTGTTGGGAGATGTTACTTTGTTTTGACCTCCAAGACTCCCATTTTTCAGCTTTTTATATTCATTTCCAAATTTAGGAAAACGGGGACTTAAACTTAACAAGAAATATGGAAAATTTAATAAAATTGTTTAAAAATACGAGTAATGTATATATAACTGCGTGCAGATGGTAAAATTCTCTTTTATATTCCACGCCATCGCGACAGAAAACTAAACAGCACCAAATTACACTAAAAGTGAAGTTGCTTACAATTACACTAAAAGTGAAGTAGGTTTCAATAGGAATGTTTTGTAGGACTTGCTAATTTGACGCACCTATCGCGCGTTTTTGGTGCCATTTTGTTTCTTGTCGCCAAGGCATGTGCAAAAATAGGATCCAACCCATGAGGAAAAGTGCATATATTCCAATTATTTATTTACCCCAATTTCCGGTTGAACATAACTTCCCAAAATAATAATCTGCTTCTAATATGCAATACCTCTAAAAATATTCCGGTACATTCCTGATATGGCGACGCTCATCTAATTACGATTATGCCAAGGTCATTGCCAAATTCGTTCTTGCAGTTAACATGCGATGCAACCTACCTTGGCGATATTTCTTAATCGTTTGGCGATTCATCTTCGGGCGCCGCTATAACAGGAAAGTACCAATATTCCCTATACTTGATCCTAGTAAATATCGCCAAAAAATTGTATACATCTTTTACAAAAGCCGCAATATATAAAACGATGGCCAATGAAGGAGTTATGTACCACACACTAGATTGTGTTGTCACTACTAGATTAAAATAATGTACTTACTTCACTCTCTCTTTTTACTATCCCTCTTCTAGGAAATACCTTCACTGATTTCGAGGAACACGTGATTCTATATCCATAATCATTGTGGGAATTTGGATTTTTCAATAGAAAAGAATGCACCCAACCGTTTACCGTTTCCGTCGTGCCCAGTTGTTTCGCTATCAAACGAATGGGCTGTCTTTCACAAATGTTGAGTGGGGCAAAATACAAAGTACTTTTTACTCTGCAATTGCTCGGAGATATATAAGAAGTGACGGATGCACTACTAGTATACGATGAGGATAAAGACGATCGAGAACTTGTAGACGATGAAAATATAAACGATCCACTAACACTTTCATCCATAGTAACTAAGTATAATCAGGAAATGATAGCTTATCGATTAAAGTCCAGACGTGTCCCTTGGCGATTAGCACGAAAATAGCGCGACGTAGAAGAAAAATCGCCAAAATAGCTCTATGTAAGCAGTGACGTCATAAAAACGTAGCAAATTTAAAGGTAACCAAAATTTAGGGTTCACATAATCTAAATTATCAAATTTAAATCATTATCGTACCTAAAAAAGTCGGCGATCGCTAAGGGGTACCCGATGCCCAACTTGAACATAGTTGGTTTATCTCTTTCCAAATTTAAATTATAATTGCAAACAAATAACTTGATCCCTTGTTTATTGACTTTTTCTGAATGTATACTCGTATTTTATTTTTCGTCATGATCTTCATCAACTTATACACAAAGTGTGCTTACGTTCATACAGTTAACATATGTACAACGTTTGAAATGAGAAAGTCAGCTCCTAAGCTTATTGCTTTCACTCCAAAATTTAATATGAAATTAGCATCATGTTTCAATAACCCTGCACGTTTGGTTCGAAGGCAGTTGAGACCAACCACCTTTGGTGGCGGGATTTTTTTTTGGCGATATTTGGACAAATGTGGCTTCTGTTTTTTTTTTCTGCTCAATGGTGGTTTTAAACGTAGCAACCCTTGTGAATTTCTCCAATTTTGGTTAAATATCGCCCCAAGTGGTTGGACTAAAGTATATTTTCACCCTTCTAATAATAGTAACTATACAATTTAAATTAATGTGTCTAAAACATTCCTAACCGGTGTGCCGCGATTTCGGGTTTTGTAATTTATTTGAATCCTATTTTAGTTCACTCCCTGAAGACGAAAAATAAAAATAGTGTGAAATAATGCCACATTTTAGCCCTCCCTCTCAGCCTTACGTCTTTTCAGCGTATTTGATAAACTCTCCGTTAGCAGCATATGGTGCGATATTTTTTTTCTTTCGCCAAGGCGCAGGGCTAAAATAGGATTTACCTGTAATTTCAAAAAATATCCTTCATGCATCTGACCGACGCATGTTACGGACTAGCATTATATAGATGTAGACAAAAGATGCATGCTCAGTTTTACACTACATTATCTGATGCTCAATTTTACACTACATTATCTGATGCTTTTGCATAAATTCAATTTACACGATGTAGAACCCGTAACTACGTCAATGATTTGGAACATATTCTCTTGACTTGCTATAATTATGCGTCCTTTAGAGAAATCTTCTTCTAGACTATTCTCAAGATAGACCCACAGCACAATATTAGTTTTAAATAATTTTTTGAGAGAACCGTAGCTAATAAACAAGTTATCAGAGCATTCTTGCGAAAGATGAAATATTTTGATATTTATTGAATTAAAAGAATCTGTGAAAAAGGAGCAAATAGCCTTGTTGCTCTATATCCCACAAAATAAAACAAACAAACGAAGATATACAATAAATTTATCAAAACCTATTTCCATATGTAGCTTAGGTGCTGAATAAGCCAAGTTTGGCTTTTTTTTTTTTCGTTTACTTCATATGTGGCGATTAGGCTCTACGAGACAATAGACATGTAAGAAATTTGCTATGAGAAGCATCATCACCAAACGAAACAAAATATCATGGCGCCCCTCCGCACTATGCAGTATCAGCTAAGTGTATTTTCTAGATAAGCATTTGAACAAAGGAAATTTGTTGTCCGTAATTATAAGCATTAAAAATTTAATTTTCACTTTTCCTAAATTTATAAAACAAATACAAGAATTTTTCACGAGTGTTGAGTCCCAAATTGAGATGGCCGTGGCAGCCGAATGATCCAGCGCTTTTCATCGGGTCGTGGGTTCGATCCTTGATGCCACTTAAGACTAACCGTGTAGCCGGGAGTGATGCATGTTGAATCTATCAAGGTTCAAAGTCCTCCCGAGGGCGGGGCGGGGAAGTTAAGAGAGGGAGGTACCAGCTCAGGTGTCGTTCTCGTCACTTAACCGAGGTTCAAAATTACAAGGTTCGTTGCCAGTAGCCCTCTTTGATGTGCATTCAAAAAAATGGAAGAAAAAAAGAAAAGTGAAAAATGAGAAATATTGGAAGTATTGAAACGAGTACGTCAAAAATAAACTTCGTTAGAGATATGATGCATCTATAAAGAAACTGCTTCATTATGTTTTCTTTTGATTTTCGGTGTTATGTTTTATTCATTTGTTCTTTGCTCCACCATGTACTGTTTTTTGTAACTCTTTTGTAAAAAATAGTAAAAAAAAAAAATTCTTTTTGCCAATAAATGTTTAGTGCTGGGGTGATGGTCTCCTTGGTGGTTGGTTTGTAACTCTAAATCCTCTGGGTGAGCTCGGTCCCCTTGGTCATTCTGCCAATTCCTCGTGTTGCTTCTAGTACGACGTTAATAAAACTAAACCCAAATTGAGAATTTTAGCATTGCTTTTATGAGTAGAAATTATTGACTTTTTGGATTTCGTTTTACAAAAAGAACATGATACATAAACTATCTGAGACTGCTTGAGATTGTTCCTTCTGAAATTGGCAACAAAAAAAAAATTAGGAATAAAAAAAACTATTTGCTTCCTTTTCAATTGCTTATCGTTGGCATCAAGTAAATTAATAAATTTTTATGAAGTTGCTCTGACGAAATACGTAACACTTGGCTGAGTGCATTTGTATTTTTCATTTCTTTTCTTCACAATTATTCGTTAGATAATTTGTCTAAGGTATAATTGTAAAAAAAAAAAAAATGAAATACGCTAACCGTTTTTACAGTATCATAATTAATGCATTTACGATTAATATGTTGAATTTCTTGTCACTCTTTATTTTAAGGACTAGGGACTGAATTTGCGTTTATATTTAAAAGAATATTTTTAAATATTCAAGACGAAAGCTTTTACATTTTCATAAAAGTAGTGTTCATTTTTTTTTAAAAAAAATTAAAATAAGATTTTTGTATCATATTTATAAATTATTCATTTGCCAAAGAACTGAATTCGCGCACATATATTTACGTAACTCGAGAGCTAAATAATTTTCTCTGTAATGTGTTATTTACGAAACAAAGATGCTAAGTAATTGTCTTTTTAATGCGTATGTTAAATAACTTAATTTTTATTAATAAAAAATATGTAACCATTTAAAGTTCAATTGAGAATAAAGAAATACTTTGTTCTCTCTTGATAAATTGAATATTTAAATGGATTATTTTCCTTTTAGAATTGTACATACAAATATAATGAATAGCATCGGAGTGGACTATGAAACTCATGATTTAGCTAGTGTTTTGCTAAACGTAACCAATTATTCTAACCCCTTATCATCAATCCAAAACCAGAGAGATCCACAATTTCAGATAATCTTCCTCTGATCTCTGTCTGATAACTTAGTATGCATATAATTTGGGAACCATATTACTATATATTTGCTTTAATTCCAACAGAGTTTCAAATGAACTCGTGTGCGAGAGCGTGCGCGTGAAAGAATGTATGTGAGAGAGAGTATGCGAGAGGATGAGAGGATATGTGTGTGAGAGAAAGTACGTGAGAAAGTGAGAGGATATGTGTGAGAAAGTGTGTGTATGAGAGATAGAAAGTTTGTGAGCTAGTGAGAGGATATGTGTGGGAGAGGTATGTGTGAGAAAGTGTGTGTGACAGGATATGTGTGAGAAAGTGTGTGTGTGTGATAGGATATGTGTGAGAAAGTGTGTATAATTATGTGTGAGAGAGAGAGAGTATGTGAGAAAGTGTGTATGCGTATGAGAGAGAGAGTATGTGAGAAAGTGTATGTGTGTGAAATAGTATGTGAAAGGGTGAGAAGATATATGTGAGGAAGTGTGTGAGAGAGAAGATATGGGTGAGAAAGTGTGGGGGGAGACAGTATATGAGAAAGTGAAAGGATATGTGTGTGAGGAAGTGTGTGAGAGAGAAGATATGTGTGAGAAATTGTGTGTGAGAAAGTGTGTGAGAGAAAGTGCATGTGAGAAATTGTGTGTGAGAAAGTGTGTGAGAGAAAGTGCATGTGAAAGTATGTGCGAAAGATATAGTATGTGGGATTGAGAATGTTATAGAATGAGAGATAAGAGACTCAAAAACAAACTTTTTAATAAGTTTTTAAAATTGCATAGACACCTAAGTTATAATACAGATATCAGAAAGAGATTATTTGTACTGGAATCTCTCTGGCTTTTTATTGATGATATGTGGTAAGAATAATCTGTTATGTCTAGTAGAGATGAAGAAAGATTTATATTAAAAAGTTCATTTCCCTGAGATAAGGACATGCATATTTTGTTGAGCAATAAGCAACATAAATAATTCGATATAAAAACCAACGTTTTCATATGGTGACAAAGTTTATTAAAAAATTACTGAAATATTAGTTAATACTTGTCACAAATGTCTAAATATTGCATTGTTAGGCGAGAAAGAATGATTCCCAAATTTCAGAGCTCTAACTTGATGGGAAGTTGATTAAATTAACGATCAAAAATTTGATGACACTCTGATACACATACACATACATCAAATGAAATACATAATAAAATTCATTCCTGCTTTGATTTGAACTATTCTGGCATGAATACGAGAGGAACACATCTATTTTTTCTGTGTAGTTTGAGGTGTCTTACGGTAAATACAGGATTTTTAAATGAAATTTATACTCTTTTAGTCATACGATATATTAATTTTAAAACTTAGTAATTATTATTATTTACACAGTAAAGAAAAAACTTTTGATACGTTAATATTAATGTGATTTATTCATAAAATCATAATTGCTTGAGAAGTTGTATGCAATATAAAAATAAAAATTTTGTGCAGAAATTAAAAACATGAATAAAAGTAGAATTAAAGTTTGTTGAGAATGTCAACAAAATATATTTAAAATTATAACTTGTTTCATATATGTAGAAATGGGATTTAATGAAAATTAATCTAAGCGAGAAAAACTTAAATTCTGACTGGAAGTGTTTGAAATTTAAAAGCAATCAGTTAAATTTCCAATTAGTAGAATTTTAAAGTATCTTTCATTTGTCTTTTTCTACTTTAATATTTATGGTAGAAAATGATGTAAAGGGAAGCGTTTTTTTTTTTTTTTTTTTTTTTTTTTTTTTTTTTTTGATTAAATTGCTTAAAGGGGCAAAAAAAATTATGCTGAATGAAGAAAATAACTAATAATAATTAATTATTATTTCGGTAGAATAAGAAAAAAGGGTTAAAAAAATTATAACAGGAACAAAAATTACAAAATTAAAAAAATTCCATAATATAAGAAAATTACAAACTTAAAAAATATTTGTTGGAATCTTTTCTTTCATATTTCATTTATTTTTTCATCAAAAGTATAATCTTATCCATTTCTCTAATGTATACTTCTGAAAAATCCACAAGTGAAAGTTTCGTTTAGTTGAAGTATCTTGTTTAATTTGATGTCAAATTAAAAAGATTAGTTATTAATTCATTAGTTATCCTGGTATCGTATTTTTCAAAATGATATTAATTATATTTATGTGCGATTTTATTAAGTATGACACACACACATTCGGGAAAAAATGCCGTTAGCAGATTTATAAGAAATTTCTGTATCCCCTTACGGTAGTTAGTGCAGTTAGCAACAAGATTTGAATAACATGTGGTCTTCGGAGTCGTAAGTGAAAGAATTTTTTTAGAAAAAGGTTTTCACTTTCTTTAATATGTTTCATTATTCGTCTGCGAAATCATATTTTTTGAATTTTTTTTTTGTTTCCATTAAAGCATCTTTAACCTAAAAATATATTTTTTTTCGTGTCCTGCTCTCTTAATATTTATTTAGACATAACCAAAGCAGTTTTATTATAATTCTTATGAGATTAAAAGTTACATTAAGGCTCCCGTCTACCCGCCATTTTGATTTCGTGAGCTTAATGTTAATCCTATGGGATTTCGACTTTATTTCTCACATCTTTACTATTTGATCTATTTGAATGCAATAAAGTGCATCCAAAAGAGCAAAAAATAATGAATGCTTTTGTGGAATTACTTTTTTCCCGTCCGATTTTTCGAAATATTTAAAAATATTTTTAAAGACCAGAAAACTCGCAAACGAATCATTAAAATAGGGTTAAAAATATTCTTAAAAATCGGAGGGAAAAAATAATTCCACAGAAGCATTCATTATTTTTTGCTCTTTCCGATGCACTTTATTGTATTCAAATGGATCAAATAATAAAGATTTGAGAATTAAAGTCGAAATTCCATAGGATTAACATTACGTCCATGAAATCAAAATGACTGGTAGACGGGAGCCTTAGCGGCCATTTTGATTTCGTGGATGTAATGTTAATCCTATAGAATTTCAACTATTGTTCTCAAATCTGGACAATTTGAATGCAATAAAGTGCATCTGAAAGAGCAAAAATAACGAAGGCTTCTGCGGAATCACTCTTTCCTTCCAATTTTTAAAAATATTTTAAAACATTTTTTCAAGACCGGAAAACTTACAAACTAGTCATTAAAATAGGGTTAAAAATTATTATTGAAAATCGGAATTAAAAAGGTAATTCCGCTGAAGCCTTCATTATTTTTGCTCTTTCAGCTGCATTCGAAGAGATGAAATGGTAAAGATTTGCGAATGATAGTCGAAATTCCATGGGATTAACATTACGTCCACGAAATCAAAATGCCCGGTGAACGGGGCCTGCTTATGCCTTTTATAACTGATAAGAAAATTCTACAAAATTTTTAAAAATATATATACTGACATTGTGTGTCGGAAAATAACATAACATTTTATAACATATCTAACTGAAGATTTTGAAACGCGTTTTTATTAGATTATACTAGTAGTAAGCTATTATGGTCACATCAGACTGCAAATGATTACCGAATATGGCAGTTCAACTTAAAATGTTATATTTCTCTGAGTTTGAAAGCTTGTCCTACAAAGACAAAAAGAACACTAACATTTTTTTCCTGCTTTAGATAAATGTAAGGAATCATTTCTCTGATATGTTGCTTGTGAAATAAAATTTTAATAGAAATTTATGAAATATTAAATATCATAAAAATATTATATCATATCATTTAGAATATGCTTTTGTATATGTATTACTATTACGTGCGCTGAGATTGAAAAAAAAACTATGTATTATATATATTTTTTGCCTTTGTTGCGTATTTTTTGAATATTACTAGTCGTAAATTTTGATTAATTCACTCAAAGGAGATCAAACTGGATTAACCTTAGATTAGAGTTATCAAGCGGTCTCCCGGACTCCAAAAGATACTTTTACATAAATAAGTTTACATTGTTAAAGACTAAAATAAAGAATTAAAACATCTTAGAGAGAGCACTTTTGATGAGAAATAAAAAAAAAAAGTTAAGAAATTCTTTACCATGTCAAATGAAACTTATTCAAAATAAAAAAAAAGGCTTCATGGCCAGGGAAGTCCACTTAGAACGGAATCTGTTGCATTCACTTCTTTTGTTCTGGGTCTATAAAATGAAACATTTAAGGTAACTCAGGCAACATCGGCAAGAAATAATGAGCGTGTTTCATGCCATGTTTTAAATAATCCTCACTATTTTAGATCAAACGCAATTGAAGTCGTTATTTAATATTGAGGTATCGGTATATTTATGCATCTGTTTACCCAAAGAAAATCGCATTCATATAAATAAGAAGCAATTCGCAATTAATCAGCAATAGCTGTATTTACATTCAAATATCGTGTATTAAAAATTAGGTGCATCTTGATTAAACACCCCTGCAAATTTACAGATAATTATAAACTATTCCAATATTTAAATTTAATAAAGCTCTTAAAAAATTAAATTTTATGACTCTAATTTCAAATATACAAATATCGTGCTACACCAAATTTGTGATGATTAGTACAATTTTACATTCATTGTATGGAAGATAAACTCATTTTATTATGTTTAAAATATGAACACTATAGTTAATGTATATTTTAAGTAAAGTGTAACAGAATCCTAAAAAACCCATTTAAAAAAAATATCGCAAATAAAGATACTTTTTTTCTACGGCCTGAAATAACACATTTATGGAATCACCCACTAATTTTTGAACAGCAGAATAAAACAAATGTAAACTTTGTAGTATATTTCAATGCCTCGGTTGCCTTAAGAGCTGTTGTTCGAAAGAAATAAATATGGAATTAACTTCTGGAAAGACTTTATTACCCCCACCACGGCGGGCACAACCTCGAGATCCATAAAAGTAATGGGAATAAGGCGCAAACTCGTTATTTGTTACCATT
>BMAW01022547.1:0-11081 GCA_019974015.1 Nephila pilipes
GGTGATATATTTCGTATTTTGATTATGAGTCAAATTGAAGAGGACGACACCGGAGCTGACATCTCCCTCTTCAAACTCCCCCACCAAACCGCAGGAAAACTCGAAACCTCGACAGATTTTACTAGCACCAGTCCCGCTGGACAAAGAGTTTTAGTTGCGTCAGGGCTTGAACACACAACTCGAGCTCGCGATCGTGGCCGCTCTTCTACCTCTGCCGAAATAATAATCTAATGATGAGTGAGTGCGGGTGAGTGAAATTAAAGCTTTATAGCGCAATAGCCAAATGTGGCTATACTATACCATTCAATATATATTTGTGATCCTCTAATCATTGAAAAAATGAGGGGGGAGGAGATAAAAGTTGAAGTTGAAAAGAAGAGGGTTCAAAAACATGCTTGGCATGGTCGAGACATGGTGACGTACAACAATCAGGATAAAAGCAATACCTCCTGAAGTTCATTGATTACTGTACGTCCCCATGCCTCCTGAAATCCATGGTTGAAATGATCAATGTCAAAAAAAACTCGCGCTTTAGGCTTTCCATTACTGTGCAGTAGCAGTTCTCCGCTTGCAATCCGCCTATGCATTGTATAGTGAAAATTGCTTGTTTAGATGTTTTCTATCACCAATGAAACTTTTACTCATGAGTTTCGAAACACCCTGCATATATATATTTATATATGTGTGTGTGTGTGTATGTGTGTGTGTATGTGTGTGTGTGTGTGTGTGCGTGCGCGCGCGCGCTTGCGTGTGCGTGTGTGTAATGATTTAACTTTAATTCAATAATTTATCTTAATAATAATTTAATTATATATTCTATCCCATTCCCTAATTCAAAAGTAAAGAGTACATTCTTATTTCCTGATTTCCTTCCAAATTATCTTTTTGTTTATTTATTAGATCACGCGCTCACAAAACTGGTAAAAAAGTTCACTTTCCCACTATCATAAATCTGTCAAAACAACCCCTATTAGACTCCTTGTCTATTATGATATTTTCCCAAAATCCTTAATCCTGTACCACGTGCTATATGACATTTATTTTGAAAGATCCCTGCTATATAACTTTACACTACTAACTTTCGCGCTCTTATGCTCTCTTCTCTTCTCACCTCTGCTGTAACCTTCATATGGTCTCTCACTCCGGCCTTGGTGGTCGGAAGCCGGTCTAAGTCTATCAGTACGTAACGCTCTCTATACTAGCATCAATGAATATTCTTGTAATGAAAAAAAAGGACTGTTCCTTACGGCCATGTATTCAGACTGTGTTATTAAAAATGAACTAACATAATAAATATCTTTCATATATATATATATTGGTAAAAGTCATTTTACTATTTAATCACAAGTGACGTGAGCAATTGTTAAACTAATGTCTCTTTCTCTTAACATCCACGCGACATCTCATAAGGAATATTATTTTAAACTTACTGTGTAGCTGCTCCATGATACCGCATGACAATCTCCGACTTAAGCAAAGCTCAAACTCGCAACCAACATTCCATTTGGCCATTATTCTAGTTTTGGTATAGGAAGTCCTGTAAGTGAGTAAATTGCTTGTTCACGTAACAACTTCATTTCGTAATATCATGGCATAAATAGCGAATTATGCTCAGTAGCGTAGCTAGGGTTAGCAAGAGGGAAAATGCTTCGAGTGCGGCATCCAGCGAAAGCCAAATTGGGGTTGCAAAGTTTTAGAATGAAATAGTTCCCATTCTTAAATGCTCTAAAAATTAAATAAAAGGCATTTCGAATACTCAGTTCATTACTGTATCAGTATTACGATGTCCTTTATTGTATGAGTTTTGTCTCCTTCTAATTTAAAAAAGCACGCATTAGTTCTATATTCCCAACAGACAATAAATTCCTCCTCTTCACTAGTCTAATATGTTTGACTTCCACCCAGTAATATTTTTGATGTTCTAGTATGTCATGCGACATTTTTATACTAACTGGATTTTCGAGTTATTATGTTACGATATCTGATGTAATGTTTATATTTTTGCAATGTTATATTTGAATAATATCTTAGAAGAATTATATTTTCGAACCACCGTCATTGTCTCTCTCAATTATTTTACTTCGCTCTCTATCTTTATAAATTAAGCACAACCTTGAAAATATACGTCCAAAAGTGCTTTAAAGAATTTAAAATATTTAGAATAGAAAATACAATTTTCTTAAGTACTATTATTTTCAATATCTCTTAAAATTTTACTTCCCTTTCTCATTGAATTTATAAAAACAAGTATGGGCGTGAAATTTTCTGTTGTCCCCGGCACAGAAAACTTTAGCTGCACATCTGATTATGCTATACTAACTCTCAGGGGAACATAAATATTCAGATGGGTGTTAATGTTACAAATATTCTCAATAATATAAATATTTCATTACGTATGTGCCAATTTTTAATATCTAAATGGATGTAACGAATCTATTCAAAAGAAATTAATCTTTAAGATAACAAACGAGTAATAACTCGTTCACTTTGACAAATGCTTTAACCTTTGTCAGACATGACTTAATATTTTCTTATCTACCAGTCAGCTCCCATGTCACGGATTTACAAAACCACTTTTATCTAAATGCTCCACACGCTTTTATAAAATAGATAAAACATCTTCTGAAGCCGAAGCACTGACATCGCCGAGATGGTTTCTGTCACGCAATGTCTAGTTTTCTCTCCGTGACTCTTTTCAAAAGATTCCCTCGACTTCTTAATACAATGGCTTTTTGAACCGCGTCCTTTCCATTTGTGACGTTTTTCGTGCTTACGACAATAGTTTCTTCCGCATTTCTTAACCATTAAAAACATTTTTCTGATGCTTTAAAATGAGAAGTAAACTAGACATTCCACGAGAGAGATTGCATAATTGTAAGATTGCGAGAAAATAATCTCTAAAGAATTCAAGGGTTGAGAAGGTTATCAAGAGAACTTCAGTATGGTACAGAATTCACTGCTTTTCATCAAGTCTTGCAAATGAATCTTACGAACGGAGATTTTTTTTTCACACTTATCGAAGAAATTGTGTCTCTTAGGTCTTTAAAAAAAACCACGCAAGGGAAAGAATATAATAATTTTTAAAAAAGTCAAATAAATTAGAACTATTGCTAATTTATTTATTAATTTATTTAATTAATTTTAAGTTATGTAGGATATGGAACAGACTATTATCTTCTTTGAAAGTATTGTTTTTCAGTTTTATAAAAGCAAAGTATTTCATCTTTTGCAAATACGTGATAGCCGAGAGGCCATGATTGCAGAGTTTGAGACCGGCGTTGTTTCCGTCGAGTCATGGATTCGAGCCCCGATTTCAATTAAGCAGGTGATGCTCATTATATCTATTGAAGTTGAAAGTTCCAATGTTAGCGGGTCGGGGAAATTAGGTAATTAGGATTCCAGCTCACGTGTCCACCTCGTCACTTGATTATGGCTCAAAATTACGAGATCCGGTGCCAATAGGATGGTTTTTAGTACCAAACCCTTATTGATGAGTCTTCTCTTGATGATCTGCCAATAGCCTTCGTGTTACTTTGAGGTGTGACGTTAATTAACTGTCAATAATTCTTGCTAGACATATCACTGTATGGGTAACGCTTAACTTTTTTCTGTTTACATTCAGCATAAATCTATGTATGAATGAAATAACATTCTGAGAGAAAATGGGATGACCATCTTAAATAATGTAAGTATAATCATTTTTAGGCACACCTTTGCAAATGGATTTCTAAAAAAAAAATTAAACAATATTTTTATTTTATATTGTGAGTGTTTGAAGCGTGAGTGAATGAATGTTGAAATAATGTCTAAGTATGGACCAGACACAAATTCTTCAAAACTAAAACTAGAATAAAAGAAATTAAATGCTTTCCTAATTATGAATCGAGTTATTCAGATTAAACGTAATAAAGGAACTATTTAATTATGGAACTTTTATTCCGTTAATTTAATTCGTTTCAAGAATGGTAAAAATACTCGTATATCTGATCAATTCTCCCGATTTAAATGAGATTAATTTGTACCAAGCCAAAAAAAAAAAACTATTCCTTTATATAACACATTTAAAATTAGCAATTGTTGCATAAAACAAAAATAAAACCCAACACATACCTGTAAGAGAATATCTAAAGAAATAAAAAGATTCTTGTTTCTTTCTGGAAACTTTACTTAGCATCTTCTTTCGAAAAAATCCTATCTCGTCACAACTGAAAATTTGTTAGGGAATTTCTCTTTAGGCTTCAATCATTTCAACCAAAGGTTTTACAGCTGCCTTAAAATCAGAGCTTGATAATGTGACTATTGAACTCCCCATCAGGAGTTGCCCATCTCCGTTTTTATAGTCTTTGGGCCTGGGATGCTAATTACTAGATACTGTCTAGACTGAGTGGGTAGCTCAATGCTTGACCCCCAGTTAACTGTCCAAGCAAACATGGCGCTTAATTATCCAATGATCAACTACCAAAACCGAAACTACTGAAAATCGAACCTGGGTCTTCAGATACGTTAACATTTACATTACCGCGTACACCGGGTGTTACATAGATAAAACCGGCTTTAATCGGAAAGTGAAGAATTATTGTTTATAATACATTATATTCACGATACTTTGCAATATGTAATAAATTTCCTTCTGCTCTTGTTTTTGTCATGATTAACTGATTCCACATTTTATAACAATAATGACATCTCATTGGTAAGTATTTTATATTTCATTATTTTTTGCTTGCTTACCTTTATATATAATGTTTAGTTTCATTAATATAACTCTTCTGAATTACATTTTTAATTAGTGTTAAAAGATTTTAGATGATTATTTAGCTGTTGTTCTTCGGTATTTTTTAAGTATAATTGTTTGTATTTTGTATATTTACATTCTCTCTTTTTTCCAATGGCTAAATATCTGAGTTTTTGACTTTTGGTTTGTTACCATCTTTATATAATTCAATAAAGTGTGATGATTAGATTTGTAATTACTGGTATAAACACGCATTAATTCAATAACACACACACATTAACTATTTGGTTTTTTTCCCTTTTAATTGCTTATGTTTTAAATGATCAAAAACTCTTGTCTGTTTATAAAATGTACTCTTTATGTCTTATTTATATTTAACAATAGTTGCTCAAACGGATTTCACATTTCTCGGGAGCTCAGTTTTATCCTTCGGAATTAATTCCAGAAAATGTTTCTTCATTAAGCCCCACATATTCTAAATTGCATTCAAATCAGATGAATTGTTTAGCCAAGGAAGTAGTTTTGTTTTACTGTTCCTAAGCAATATAGGGAAGCGTTAACTTGAGCCAAGATACAAAGTCTCGTTGGAAAATAAAATCATCCTCAAATAGTTCATAAAAGGTTCAAATACCTTCGAGTATACATCGGAATTTATCCTTTCTTTCAAAATAATAATCTTTCCTAAGCCTTCAGTACTCATACACCCTCAAATCATGATGAAGATGTTAAACTTCAATGAGCGTTTCAAGCAATCTGCAGTAAAAGCTTCTTGCTAACAAATCCAAACACGGATATCCTGATGAGCTTGGTAAACACAAAACATTGATTTATCGTTAAAGACAGTCCCAGTCCTGAATACCCCATGGCAATTTGTTTTTACACCACAGTACTCTGGCTTCTTTTTGCTTGCAATTAAGTAGCGGCTTTGTCTTGGGCGCATGTGTTTAAAATTCGCATTTATGGAGTCGTCACATTTTAGTACAAGTAGACATTGAGACGTTCCTTTCTAATAATTTCACCACTTTCCAATCAAGAATCGCAGGTTCCTAAGCCATTTCCCCCTCAAGATACTTTTCAGAGTTCTGTTTTGTCGTTACCGTAATATGCCTGTTTATAAATTATTTTCAAAATTTTGTTTTTTAAAATAATCTTTGAAAATTTTACTCACATTTCTTTCAGAGCAATTCACTTCTTCAACACTCATATGTTTACGTCCTCATTGCGTAGAATCACAATCACAATCTTAGTGTATGTCTTTCACACGGCCTATTTTTAAGTATCTAACTAACTAAAGCTGACTTTTAAACAAGACTTCATGCGCGTACTCTATCTACAAAGGTACCATTTATGCAAATGAAAATATTCAATGATGAACAATCACAAAGTTTTACTAATGTTTCTATAATTTGAATCACCTTCGTGAATATTCTAATTTTTTGACTGATTTCAATAACTTCTCATTAAATCTATCAATTCTTTAGTTACATGTACAATATATCATATGTCAGCTTTTTGTCAATATTTCATAATTTTTCATATATATATATATATATATATATATATATATATAACTATTAATATCCTATTTGATCTCCTTTTCATTTGATGAGAGCAAATATTACAAGCATGTATTCTACAAGTTACTGAAATTGTTGAGGAGAAATTTTATCTAATACTTACGAAATATAGGAACTCTTAATTTTTTTCAGATCATAAGGTGGAATATTGGAGTTTTTATTAGATTTCTTAATTTCGTCTCACAAATGCCGAATTTGGTTGGTTTTGGGTGACTGTAGGAGCCAATAAAGCTATTGAAATTGGAAATTATGTTTCTCAAACCACTATGAGACAATTTTAGTTCGGTTTAGGATGCATTGACCATCTGGAAATAGCTATGATACTTAAGAAACTTTATTACAAAAAATGGTGTACGTGGTAGGCAACGCTGTGGACATAAGCGCTATTATTGACAGATGTTTCTAATGGTACTAAGGGACTAAGAGTATCCATGATTCTATGGTACTCTATTTCTACTAAGAGTAAGAAAGAGTAAGAAAGAATGTCCTTGATTTCGCCACCACTAACTTAAACGGTTGCCATGTGGCATGTAATATTTATGGATTCGAGTGATTCAGCCCATTGTTATGGAGAAAAGTTTTTGATTCGTCAAACCAGCAACTTTCTTCCAATAATTCAATCAATCAAATAGAATCAGAAAATAGATAACAAACTGCATCATGTGAAAACCATCATTTCCATGTAAAAGACAAGGCATTATTTTAACATGTCTATGAGATTTACTCATAGACACCTTTTGCTGCGAAAAATCTCAACTATTCGAGATGTGACAATTAAATAACCGGACTGTGCATGCTCTATCCGTTATGCTTGGTGTGGAGGAGTGAGAATGGAATTTATTTGATCTTGATGCTTCCAATGCAGGTGACATGTTATTCCGTCCTTCTATCTAGTTCAGTTTGTTTCTTGTCCTTGTTTGAGTAAGATATTATTGTGTCGAAGTCCCACGATCATGATAAGCTTAAAAATAGAGCAGCGCATAAATTTGAAATTCCTCGTTAAATTAAAAGGAACTCCAACTGAATGTTTTAAATTATTAAAAGAGGTGTTTGGAGATAAATGCATGTCACATATTCAAAGTTTTGAATGGCACAAACGATTTTCGGAAGGTCTGGAGGTTGCTGAAGATGCTGAACGTTTTGGTCAACCTGTGGTATCAAGAATTGATGAAAATATTTAAAAAATAAAGGAAATCATACATACAGACTAACGTTTGATTGTTCGGATGATGTCAGATATTACTAACATTGACAGAGAGACAATAAGAAAAATTTTGCCCGAGGTTTTGCATATGACGAAAGTTTGACAAAACTGGTATAAAAAAACCTGAAATGCAAGCAAAAAATGAACTGGAAAAACATTTGCTCTGACATCATGGAACGCTTCATAAAAGATCCTGAACTGATTGAAGAAGTCATCACATTTGACGAAACGTGTTTTCAGTACGACCCTGAAACTACATGATAATAAATGCACTACATGACCCCATATCTCCAAGGGCCAAAAATTCTCGAATGAGCATGTCCAAATTTAAGGTCCTGCTCATCAGTTTTTTTTTTTTCGGTTATTAATGGTATCATTATGATTGAATTGATACCTCTAAGCCAAACGGTAAGACAGCAGTGCTATATAGAGGTCCTGAGGAAGCTTAGAGAAAGAATGAGGAAGAAAAGGTCAGATCTGTGGAGCAACAACATATGGATTTTGTACCAAGACAACGCCCCGGAGCACAGTGCACTTTCTGTGAAACAGTTCTTGGAACAGAAACACTTTACTGTGCTCGAGCATCCACCGTACTCACCAGTTCTCGCACCATGCGACTTCTACTTGTTTCCAAAAGGGAAAAGTGCATTGAAGGAAACATATTTTCATTCTGTCAAAGAGATGAAGGCAAAAACGGCAGACTTACCGAAGAAGGTGAGCCCTAATGACCTGCAGCACTGTTGTGAACAGAGGAAAACTCGTATGCAGCGATGTATTGATAGGGAAGATGAGTATGTTAAAGGGGACTAAAAGGTATTTGTGTAATGCTAAAAATGCAATAAAGCTAATTTTTAAGACTAATTCTGTTATATAATTGTCACACCTCGTATGCAATCATTGTGTTTGTCCCCCTGAGTGTGAAACTTATCTTGATTGAATGCCTTGCGTTTAACTTTATTCGTTTTAAACATTTTAGGAGTAAATCATACACACTACCTTTAATTGACTTGGTTTGAGAAAACTTCCAGCTATTAAATGATATTGTTTGTATTCCATACATATAATTTTATTAAACTTCAATTCATTCTTTCTCATGAATTTTGAATTGTTTTAACAAGAAGAAAGGTATTGTCTTTACCTTCTATTCATGAGGATTCAGTGTCATAAACTCATACAACTTACAATATTCCAATAATCATTTGTCAAATTTAGGAGTTCTGTAGCCTACAAAAGCCGTTTTTTTTTTCTGTTTCGTAGTGAAATCAAAGAAACTCTTGTTGATTTACGATAATGTGGCCGTGGTAGACAAGTGGTCATATTCGAACTCCCGGCCGGCGTTGTTCCAATCGTGTCATGGGTTCGAGTCTGATGCCGGGAAAATCCGTCATGCAGCGGTGCTGATGCGTGTTAAATCAGTCGAGGAACGAGGTCCTCTCGTTGATG
Source organism: Nephila pilipes (assembly GCA_019974015.1). Classification (NCBI taxonomy): domain Eukaryota; kingdom Metazoa; phylum Arthropoda; class Arachnida; order Araneae; family Nephilidae; genus Nephila; species Nephila pilipes. The sequence continues at coordinate 8,960 of BMAW01022547.1, forward strand.
TGGTGCAGAAGTTTGGAGATGGAGGCTCTAGGTCTCGTGCTTATCAATTACAAAAGTTCGAAATCACGAGGTTCGCCATCGATTACAGGTACACGAGAGTTATTTTGTAATTTTGAACTTCGCTAAGTGACAGTAATTTTGAACATCTGTAAGTGACAAGAAAGATATCTGAGCTAGAACCTCTCTCTATCCAAACTTCTACACCATGCTAACAAGAAGATTTGGTTCCTCGACCAATTTAAAGTGAGTCAGCTTTGCAGCATAGACTTGGAATCAAGATTCGAATCCATGACTAGACGGAAACAAAGCAGGGCGTGAATACGCGACACTAGGCTACCGACCACAAGAAAATAAGGAAACTCAAACACTTAGTTTAATTAACATGACGGTCTTATTTCGAATATGGTAACCTTACACCAGAAAACATAAATGTATAGTGGGTTACCACATGTATTCAGATCGAGATATTAATAAAAGAGGAGTTTTCAGGACATCACTGGCTCTCTCCGAAACAAAACCGATAATCTTTAGAATAAAAATACGAGTAACTTCCACAGATGAGACTTCGCTATCTGATTCCTGTACGTATGTCAATTTTTTTTTTATGATTATGGAAGTATTTCAAGAAATTCATATCTTATCGTCAATTGCAGTAAACACAAGGATTGTGTTGATATGGCAGTCTGATTTCAAACTCTTGGTTTCTAGTTAAAATAAATAATTACTAATTACAGTTAAAAACACCTCAACACTACGAGATCAAACACTACGAGAAATGGTTGTTCTCGTAAGAAAAAGGACCAAGAGAGAAATTCTCTCTTGAATTTCTCTTTGAGTGTAACATTATCTCGCTGTAATTTTTTTTAAAAAATGGCATTTCACTACTATGTAAAATCAAAGAATATATTTCTAATATTTGATTATTTGAGCATTCTATTATAGAATACTTTTAAAATGTAAAGCTCATTTCAAGGTTTTATTTTAAAACTTTCGAATCGATGAAAAGTAGGGATTGATTGATTGTTTAATTAGTAACGTCTTACTTAGGAGCAATACGAAGATTATTTAGTAAGGAATCTCGTTTTAACATTGGTTAAGCGACGAGAATGTCACCTAACCTAATACCCTCTTCTGAATTCCCTTCGACACTTTCCCATTGTGTGAAATTGAGCCTCGACAGATTTAATGGATATTTAGTGGAATCATAATTGGTACCCATGACTCGCCAGTCGCAAATCTGTACCCTCGGCTACAGTAGCCATGAAAATCATAGGAGGGAGAGGGTTAAGAGAACTGGGGATAAATCTTTCTATTTTCAACACACTTCTAAGGTTACTGTAGCCTAGTCGTTGTAATCGCAGCTTCAAGGTCGGAGGTTTTCGTCGATTCGTGGTTTCGAGGCCTGAGGCCACTGAAGACCCACCATGTAGCGGGGCTAATATACGTTAAATCTGTTAAGGTCTCAAGTCCTATCATTGGCATTGTGTGGAAGTTTTGAGAGGGAGATGCCAACTCAGGTTTTACCCTCGTCACTTAACCAAGATTCAAAAGTTCGGGGTCCGTCGCCAACAGCTCTCGTGTTGCTTCTGAGAGCGATGTTAATAAGCAATCACAACATAAGTTAACACTTCTTATTATCTTGCACCGTGTATCAGTTTGAGTGTAAATATTTTCATAAATTTTGCACCCACTTTCTGATAAGCTAGAGCTTTGAAATTTTTCTCACAGACTCAATCTGTATTAATATAATATTAAATTATAAAACTACAAAAAAATAAAGACCTGTATATATAATTTTAAGAAAACAAACTTTATCAGGAAAAATAGAATAAAGAAAAGAAAAAGAACTACTAAGTGAAAAAAATTCTTCGGCCATTAAGAAATTAAATATAAATTTACTGATGACAAAAGTGATTGCTTATCATCTTCATAAATTTTATAAAAAATTGTAAAATTTCATAAACATAAACAACCTAACAGTTTTTAGTCAAAAGCTGAAACTTTTTGCCTAAAAAATGTTATGTTATTCGCATTCCAACTACGAAGAGTTGGTTTGTTTTAAAAAAATTTATGTGTGTGTATTATTTGTCTGACAGTTTAAAAAAAATGTGGAGGTTTTCAT
>BMAW01022550.1:0-10873 GCA_019974015.1 Nephila pilipes
GGAAAAAAAAAAAAAAAGATTTGGAAAAGCGTTGGAATGATTGTATCACCCTAAAAGGTGATTAACAAAAGGTGTTATGTTGATGAATAAAAAAAAATTTGCAAAAAAAACGTTGTTTTCAATTTTAGACTCGGGAGTTATTGATCGATGTGTTATATATATATATATATATATATATATGACGGTGTATAATGATTTAAATTTAATTTAGTTATTCTTCTTATTAGTAATTTAATTTTCTATTTTGTTCCAGTCTCTAATTCAAAAGAAATATTTTATCTTTATTTATTGATCCAATTACAAATTATCCTCTGATTTATTAGATCACGTGTTCGTAAAATTTGCTTAATCCGCTTTCCCATGATGATAAATCATCAAAAATAATCCTTACTTAACTCTGTCTATAGCCAAGACGTCCCTAAGAATCCTCACTCCTATGCCACATGGTCTATTACATCTAGGGTGGAAAATCCATACAATAAAACTGATTACGAGGTGAAAATGCTAGCTCTTCTGATTTTTTCTGCGTTATTGTATTGTATTTATTTATCAAACGGCGGAGTAGTATCTCCCATCTTGGGAATATACTGTCTCTCTGAACTGTAGTAAAATAAACAATAGTTAAACTTGAACGTTTTTAGTTCAATAGTAATTTTAAAAGAAAGGCATTACACACACAAACACACACACACATATACATATATATACTATATATATATATAGTATATATATATATATATATATATATAAATACAGGCTTACAAATATACTGCACATCTCTACAAGCACACACATGTATAAGAAAAAATTGTATTGTTTTTTTGAAATTTCTCCTCTATCTGAAACCTCAAAATTTTTTTTAAACATGCGAATATTATGTGGGTACCTTTTTAAAGTTACCTAAAAGGAGTTAATAAAAAAAACGAGAATTACTTCAAAATTATTCAGAAATATATATAATGGGTTAGAAAACAGTTTTGAACAAAGTGCATTTTACATTTGTTGTATTTTATATTTGAACAAAATGCAATAAAATTATTAAAATTTAATTAAGACTGCTACTAGCCGTAGCTATGCTAGCCGTATTTCTGGCATTGACATCTTCTAAAATATTTCTCTTAAAAAGAAAATATTACATGTACCGTTTTAAAAAAACAATCACGTGTATTATGTTTAAATTATCAGTATAGAATTGAAAAACATGTTTCATTTTCAACGTCTGAATCAGTTTTCAACGCAAACTTTAAGGTAATTTAAAAATTTAAAAAAAAAATTAGATCGAACTTGTTACTGATTGTTCTACAATATCCTTAAAAAGTACTCAATTATTTTTAGATTCAGTTCTAATTGAGATTTAGTTCTTGTCATTTGACGGATGTTCATAATTATGAGTTCTGTAGTAATTAAGCCTTCATGTTGCTTTTGAGTGTGACATGAATAAACAATAAATGAATCAATAATATTAAGTTAAAGAGTAAAATGAGGCTGGCAGAAGTTTTTTTGAGGAGCTTGTACTTCTGTATGAATGAAAATTCCAATAAAAAATGTTTTTATACATGTTTCTGTAGCAAGTATCCTCTTAAAATAATTTACTTTTTTATCTCTCTATAAAAAAATTTTAAGAATTTATTTCACTGTTTCAAATTACGAAATACAATTGAATTAAATATTGTTTATTTTTATAGTGATATATTTTTTTTAAAGCTGAAATAAATAATTTTGATTGATTGATTGTGTTAACGTTGTTCTCCACAATTGCTGACGACCCTGAACACTAGGCAAATGCGGACACGAAATGTAATGCATAAAGCTGAAAGTTTCTTAGCATAAAATTAGTCCTTCTGAAAATGGGAGGGATAATGTGAAGTACATAATAATTCCTATAATAAATCACAAGTTAAATAATTAAAACCCTTGAAATATTACTAAAAGCAAAACAAAATTGTGATTGTTATTAGTGTTATAAAATATCTACTGATGACTTAAAAAGCAAAATCACTTCAAAGATATTTCGAAATTTAATGTAGGAATTTGCAAGAAAATCAGAACACACTTACTTCAGCTACTGCTCGACGTAGCTGATACTATTAAATATTGCAATTTTTTTGTATATTATTTCAGAATTAAATTTCTTCAGTAGTATTTAGATTTAAAAAAGAATCATTTCCCGAAATACTTATCAATTTTGAGTTAGTAAAATGTCAGATTAAGTAATAATTATGCTTTGTGTGTGTCTGTACAGATAATGTGACGTTATATATATAATTCCTTTGAAAAAACTTTAGTTATACATACGGAAATATGCCTGTGCAATTTATCTAGAATACGTCCTGTGCAATTAGTCATCAATAAAAAAATTAATATCATCGAATTAGCTGAAAACAAAATGGTAACATAATAGTTCACAAAAATGAAGTAGGTAGCATAACATTTCACACATAAGATAGAGTGAAATATAAATCCTACTCATCCCATTTCCTTCTGGTTTGTCACATTTAATTGAACATTTCTATCCTCACGCACAAACTCTTGTTACCGACTTGTTTAATGACATCCGTTCTTTGAAATTCATTAATCCCTATGTCATTTGGAAGTCGTTAATAATACTTTACACATGTTAACATCTCTTGGTTGCAAACGGTAATTCGATTAGGTTTATCAACTCTCTTTCGCATTGGTACTTCGGACGCGCCCTAATCTAGTAAGACATGATTTAACAGAGGATTCAGTGAAAATAAAAAGAGAATCTGAAAATGGTGCGTTCGATAGTTACTTTTGTCTCGCTTTGTTACGCTTTCTGTTGTCGTGGTTGCTTTTAGGAACTTCAACATTTATTTAATTTGCTTGCGGCAAAATGTAAAATGTGAATTAGTAAAACATCGGTGAGTCTGATTATCGGCATAAATTAAAATTAAATAAGACATTTAGTCGTATGAATACAGTTTTCGATATATTTATATTCTTTCTATTAAACATATCGAATAATTGATAAGCATATGAGCAGCTTTTGAAAATAATAAGCATGTCTTAATACCGATCATGAATTTTGTTGTATGCACATACTCATATTTAGAAAAATTGCAACATTGAAATAATCATATAATTATGGAACAACTTTCAAGAAATGCTAATATATTTTAGTGTAAAGAGACAAATGGCACAAACATAGAAATATTTAGGAAAGTACATTTTGATTGAAGGGACAAGATAAACAGTTAAATAGCATTACCAACAATTTTCGTTTAAATTAGACTACTTATAGTAATTTGGTGCTATTCTAACGTCAAGGCACACAGTTCCTTTGAATGGCTTTTCGTATAGATTACATGAATTTTTCTCAAAATGAAATCTTCTTAGGTGTTCAAAACTCTCTTTGTAATTCAAATTTGATAGAAAACCCCTCAATATTACATTTTATTCGGATAGTAAAGGAATTTAGGCATGAGATTTTAATGGTTTCCATAATTTATTGTAAAACGTTATAAATCTAAGTATTCTAAATGTTTTAGCAGAAAAAAAATTACTGAAAGCTTACATCTTTTTCATTATAATTCTTCTTTCAATTCAAAAATCAATTATTGAAATTCTTTATTTACTTTTTAAAACGAGAAAAAGTGTCCCACTTTTTTAAAAAAATTTCTTAAAAATTAAATCACAAGGGGCAATTTTAATATATAGAATGAAGATGACGGAAATTTTTAAAAAAGGAAAGAACTGTGGATATATTTATGAAGAATTTTCGTATGTCATTAAAGAATTGCTTAAGTATCGGAGAGTTCAATGATTAATAGACTTTAACTCAAAGATATCCCATTTATTTTTTAACCACAAGTGTATGAAACATTTTTACAATTATTCATTAATTGTCTCTTAATCATTTTAGAAGCTCACAAAATGTGCTATTCCAATTTAACCTTTTTCTCAGAATCGTTTTATGTTGTCACGCAATTTGTGATACATGGTATGAAGGAAACAAGATATAGTGATGAAATAATGCTAACATCCTGAACCCCTGTTGAAATGACACAGGTCATTACAACAGTAAGCATTAAATTAAACAACATTCCAGAGTTACAAGTTGAAAGAAAATATTACAATATTACAAGAATTCCATAAAAATTACTATGTACATACTAAAATAATCAAAAGAAATGTTACGAAATAATATGCTTCCTCTAACAAATGCATCACCATACATCTACTATTTACACATACATTAATTTATGAAACATAAAAAAGTGTATTTTGTGGCTAGACGTTGATAAATATTATTTTTATTTTTAATATCCAAAAATTTAATGATACTCTCTTCATCCTGGATGAATTCTTATAATTTGAGTAAAGTGTCCTTTCAAATAGCCCAAATTTTCCAAATTATTTGCAGGTACAATGTCACCTTCCTTAAATTTCAAATGATCCTCAAAGCATTTTGTTGCTGTTGGAGTCTATTTAAAAATTTGTAGGTCCGCCTTTTCCTGAATAGCTGCCTTAATTTTTGAACCATTCTCTCCCTGTTTAATTCATTCATGGGTATATCACGATATTCAGTTTCAAGTAAATAAACCAAAGATGAAGCAACCAAAAAATGAGCAAGAAATATCACTAGGATCTTCAAAAGAAAACAAAGAAGCATATAATTTCCCAATCTGTGAGACTAATGTAAGCTTTTCGGGTTTTTTTTTCCCTCATAACCTGAAACAATTTCTAACAATACATTTAAGTGATGTTTCAAAGATTTAATTTCTGTTTCAAAAAGACTTCCAATATGAGCCCTAAAAAAAATTAAAGCTCCATTTTTTGTCTTCACTAGCAGTCCAATTTTATCCTTATTTTTCCTTTAATTCAAGGATGATCTCCTTTATGCATACCATGGGAAAATTTGTTTGATAGACATATTCAGATGCGTTACATAACTCGAAATATTTTTTTATATTGTATGTAGTATTATTTCGTTCATGGTTTGTGGTTGAAAAGTAGAGATAAGTATAGAACTTCCTTTAGCTGAAAACAGGAAAGTAATAACTTAAACACGCTGATAAATTAATTAATTTATTCCAGTTTACTGAAGTTCTAATCTTCAATAGTCAAGACTGATCTCTTGTACGAGAGGGTAATCGATTCTTGATGGTGCTATACCTTGATAGAGAGTTTTGGTTCAATGAAGATAACTCTGAACTACAGTTGCTGGCAATGAGAGCGAAATCAGCTTGGAACTTGGATTTGTTTGTTCTCTTAGTGTGCTCCGAGGAGTCCTGGCCCTGGCCTACAGTCCATTAATTTTTGAAATAGAAATATACTTATAGACATAGTTAACTTTTTTAAAATTATTTAATTATTGTATGTAAAGCAAGTTACATTTCGGTATATAGACTTTACATACGTTTAATGCTCAAAAACTTATTTTATATCATTAAAATGATCAGTTTTATTATTATTTCGAATAACTGATGCTATTTACTGAGATAGAAAATAATTTATTTTTGCCTTACAGTTTTAAATTTAGTCCATTGAAATAGTAGGAATATCAACTATAAAGGCCAAGTCAAATAGCCTGTTGTCAATTAATAAGGCTCTTTCATCTAGTAGTTAATTTCCTTGTTCTAAAAAAATTAGAAACGTCATTTTTTGAATTTCTAAGAATCCTTTCTTCTTTTTTTTCTCAAAATCTGCCCTCTAGAAACCCAACGCACTTCACAATGATGGTAAAATTACCATATTCAAAATTTAACAATTCACATTATTCTCAGAATAGTCACCCATTTTACTTTGTTCTAATGTTTTTTACACATATCGTAACTTGTAACGTAACATGTAGCATATTTAAAGTTTTGGCTCTCGTAAATTATACGATTCTTGGCATATAATCCAATGATATTTTAGTATAGAATGTCTTAAGAATTTTCAAGCAAAGCCCTAGTGTAATTGACGTTTCTTATTATTAAGGGAGCTCCATCAGTACACACACAGATGAATTTGATGTAATCATCTTTCATGCGTTTCACCATACAATATTCTTACATGCATATAACCTTATATTTAGTATCATATAATGAAATCACCAAAAAATATTTTCAGTTTAGTGTTTTTTCCAGTCTGTTCCATAAACTCTCTGTTTTCTTAGCTGGAATTTTTAATTCATGCAGTTCCAAATTTTTATCATGAGAATCTTTACTGTAATTTTTTTCTTATTTTTTTCTAAGGTAGTATTCACGAAATTATGTTTCACTTTCTAATTCCGCAACTCTTAAGCTTTCTGCATCTTTAGTCTTTTAAAAATTCCTAAATTTGCGTTTGTGTATACATTTCCTTCTGATTCATCTAACTGAGAAATGAAATTACAACGATTTTTCAGCAAATATTATGTCTCAGCAAATATTATGTCACAGCAAATCCTAAGTTATGAAATATCAAATGATGTTGTTGGCATGCAGATTTTACTTTCGTCAAAACCGAGAATTGCAAGTTTGCCGAAAATGTCTGATCAAAATACGAAATGACAACATGTGCTTCTTTTTTGCTTTAATTGGTCTCCCAGAAATGGTTAAGTTTATTTTCACTGCATGCAAAAACAAATTATTTGTCGTCAAGGAAGGAGGGATTGAGCTAATTCGACTTCCTCCATCTAGTAATAATAAGATATCCCTTGTTAATTTTAACCTCATTTACGACCCTAGACGAAACGATGTTATAGCCATATTTAACTCATTAATACGTATACACTTTGATAAACTTTAAATCTCTGATAAAGAGTAATTTAAGAAATGACTTTTAGAATGTACGTTGCATGCTAATTTTTACATAAATTGCATGAAAAGTTGTGAAAATTGAAAGAAATAACTTTATCTTAGTTTGAGACTGCATAGGTTTTAATTTTAGTCTTTCACATCCGTCTTTTTGTAAATTTTTAGGAATGCGCCATCTTTCAAATAAAAAATTATATTTAATTATGTCAATTTGGCACAAAATTTCACCCAAAAGGTATGTTTAACCTAATGTTCATAACTTTTACTGTAAGATCATTTATCAAAAAAGAAAATCACAATGTATCTTAATTTCTTAACTGACTGAAACGCAATATTTTTTATTCAAAATTGGCATCATATCAGAGTCAAAGATTGGTATAAAACCCATTAAAGACTTACTGAGATTGTATAATATCTAATTATGCGCAATTCGACTAAAAATCAACTTTTCAGTATATTTGAAACTCTTTTATTTATTTGTGAACATTGAAACTCTTTTAATTATGTATTGTACATTGAAACTCTTTTATTTATTTGTTGAATATTGAAACTCTTTTAATTATTTATTGTATATTGAAACTCTTTTAGTTATTTATTGTAAATTGAAACTCTTGTCTTTTATTGTTAAAAATTTCAGCTGTAAATTTTGAATTTCTGGTTTTGAAAAGAAATTTCAAAATTTGCTTCTAAGGAAACATTATTAACCTTATATAAATGAAAACAATGAAATGAGGTAAGTCAAATATCCCCATCATGAATTAATTCCATTCTGTTCCTTCATTATTTAATGTAAATATAAGAGAGAGTAAAAGGAACAAACATGTTTATATAATGTGGATGTTCATATATGAAATTCTTGTAAGAAATATATTTTCGATTTATAGATATGCATTTCATGCGTAAATCAATATCATTTCAAAATCATTGCTTATTTTTGATATGATGTAATGAATGTGTTAATTTGTTATTCTTAGTTGGTACGATTTACGTAGCATAATTTGAGAAGCAAAATGAAAGTTTAGTATCAACATTCGTATTGAAAATATTTGCATTTATATAAACTGTTAATAAACTTTTCTGCAGCATCTATAAGTCAAACAACAAACTGAATCAAGTAGGTTAAAAATAGAGCCTCCAGATCATGCAAACAGCTCGATTAACTCTTATCTAATTCAGAATTTCTAGTAATCTCATCTTGATTTGCAAGAAGAGATGTGATGCTTCTCTTTGATTGTTCCTTATACTTTTGTACCTTTCCGTTTTCCAAAAAGTGCAGGAACATCCTTCTTATTCTTTTCGATAGTTCTTCCATTATTCATTGAGAAATCAGCACCAAGAAACTTTCAACACCAACAGATCACGAAATGAAGACAGTAAGGAAGGGAAAAAAATCCAACTGTCACTAAGAATAAAGAGAAAAGAAGATATCGTTTTGTGATGAGCACAAATAAAAAAAAAGGGGAAGCAATATAAGGGAATGAAGACCACAAACTTTACAGCTATAAAAGAGAAATGACAGGTTGACTTGTTTCCGTGAATTGCAGCTATAAAGTTTTTTTTTTTTTGTACTGATATAATGAGGTATTTATAGAGGGAAAATATAAAGTGATAGAAGTGAATTTTAAAGCGTTGGATGTTTCACCTAATTTAAAATGGGAATTAATCAAAATAGTAAATTTATCTTAGGATAATGCTATTGGATGCTTTCGGAATTTTAATGTTTTAATATATATTTAGCTTGGTTTTGTACAGATAAAAAATGTTTGAAAAGGAAATTGAATATTCGTTTTGAATGTATACAAGAGAAAAGGGATCTAAAATTCAAGAAATGCGTGCTTGTGCTGAAGCTAAGAGCGATTTAAAATCATGCTTTTGCATTTCGCAAGATCCTTAAACAAAAGATCTGATAGATGCGTCATTATTTTTTATCTCAGAATATTTTTAAAAAAATATAAAAAATCGTTAGATAGCTCTAATTATTAGAATGAACAACCCAGATATTATTTACATTTAAATAAATGAAAGATAAAAAATGAGGCTGCGAGAATTAGTTTAGGATGTTTCATGCTATCATTTAATCCATAAATGATGTTGGAAAGGAAAGAAATATTAAATATTATTTAAACTACATAATTTGAAAATCAGGAAATCATATTTTTGTACTTATTTAGTTCATTTTTCAATTTTCATAAGTTTGTTTTCTTATGAATTGTACCTCTTTTACTATGTATCCTTAATCTACTTATCATTCTGTCTAGCAATCTTGAGAAATGATATCAGGCTACATAGTAGCCTAAAATGACGAATTAATTTCTTAAAAAAATTATTCGTTGTCCATGGTCTATATGTGTGGGAATCTTAGTTCCAAATTTCAGATCTTACATCCAATTAGTTTTTAGGATATTTGATTTCTTTTGAGTGTTCTCAGCTTTGAAATAACCATTTCATTTGCTCGTATAACCATTGAGGGAGGTGTGGTTATTTTCGGTTCCATTCACAAGCATTTTTGTAATCTTATAATTAATTAATTAAAATAATTTTTAAATAAAACCTTTCTTTTAATTAAAAGGCCATTAACCACGAATTTTTACGATGAAAATTATTTCTGTTTGCCTATTTTTTGTTTGCTTTCAGTTTATTGGTTCAGTTATTTAATATTATAACTTTGACGAAAAAGCCTTTATATGTTCATTTTTTCTTATTTTTACTCAAGTTTATGTAACTTAGAATTTTGACGTTTACTTTTGCTAATTTCCTCTGCTAAGAAAATGCCAAGATTGAATCGTTGACGGGCTTCTAGAAGACATGAGGTTTCAAAGGGATGAAACACTAGTGAGAATGAAATTTTTAAGAACCAGCCTTCTACAGATACTTCAGAATTAAGTGTTTTGATTACAAATATTTCGCATAAAACTGAAAATTTCCATGATGTGCATTATAGTGGATACTAAAAATATCGGAAGTTTGCTTACAGATACCCCGAGTAACTCAAGTCGTAGTGCAAAGTTAAAAGATTTTTGATAACAAAAAGAGTGGATTTACTTACAAATTGCGTATTGTATGATTTCAGTGTATTCAAAAACAGGGAAACACGCTTTTCAAAACCATTGATTAATACCAAATTGCATCAAGTGATGTTAGCAAGCATAATTTTTTATTAACCATTAGTTATAAATATGAGATTAGTGCTAGAATTGTGGATATTAAGACCAGGTTTCCATAATGTCTAGCAAAACTGATTTATTTTCACTATCAGTTTAATTATATAATGCGAAAACGAAGTATCAATTACTTTTAATATTATTGCTTCCAAAAACATTTTGAAAAAGAATACTTAGTTCAGTTTAGATTTACGTCGCACTAGTAGCAACACGAGGGCTATTGATGACGGTACACGTAATTTTGGACCTCGGGCAAGTGACAAGGACAACACCTGAGTTAGCACCCCCCTCTCCTAACTTCCACACTAACTTTCCGTAGAGACTTTGGGTCTCGACAGATTTAGCGAGCACCCGTCCCGGCTACACGGCGGGAATTTAGATGCCAAGGCTCGAACCCGAAACTGAATAAAAAACGCCGGCTACAAATCTGAAACCATGACCATTAGGCTACCGCGGCCACTGGAAAAGGATACTATGATGCTTTAAAAGAGCGTTTCTGACGTTATCAAACTCATACAGCTTTAGATATATTTTCTATTATATTTTTTCCTTCAAAATCACACATTCTCATACTATTGAGTCATTGTGATGAAATTTTTAATTTAATGACTAAATTAATTTATAACAGCTAATGTTAACAACTGTTCTGAGGAGCAATTGTCCATATCAACTATTATGAACATACAGTTTTTGTAATAATTAATGTAGAATTTAACAATTAACAATAGCCGTATCCAAAGTTTCTGTCATAACGAGTCTATTATAGATTTTTTCAACACACAAAAATATAGAATTTACTTTGCTATATTCCAAGAATATTTTAATTAAATGATGCACTTTTTGGTACCTGTGAAGTGAACAAACAACATCATAATTGAAAAGTTCAAACGAGGAAGGCAAAAGAGAACACGTGCTGTTTCTATTGGTTGATGGAAAGAAACTTTTTGTTTGAAGAAATCCAAACACTAT
>BMAW01022554.1:0-30464 GCA_019974015.1 Nephila pilipes
AAACAGATGTTAATCTATAAAACCTTAGTACAAGAAATATATCCAAACAAGCAAGTAGAGTGCGTGGTTATTTGGGTGGAAGATTTAACCATTCAATCTGACTTTTAACGAAACTTGATTGCAAGAAATAGCTACTACGTCATACCACCGCGAACCGTCATCCCGCGATTCATTCCACAACTGTACGAACATTGCGATTTGGGCCTACCAGAAGGGTGTCATGAAAGTAGCTGACACTGGTTCCTTTATGACGGTGTCATCCCAGTGCCCAGACACTGGGATCCAGGAAACTTAATTGCAAGTAATGCATTGGGTTTGGTGAGTATGGGTTTTGCGTTATAGAATGAAGCACTTTTGGTGAATTTGTAAAGAAAACTGGATTCCAGTGTCAAGCACTGGAATGACAAGTTCTCGGCAACCCCTACGTCATCCCATCACGGTATCTCTTAGCCGCTAACACGTAGCGGAATGACGATTGTCGGTAAATCTAAGTTACTGTAGCTATAAAAGCTTTCACAACAACCTATTTTCCTTGAAACTAAAGTAGCTACTGAATGTAATAATAATGTGGTCTATTAATTCTATTCCTATACTTTGGCAAGCTTCTGCTAGTTGCCTAGTGAGAGATATATCGCTATTTGAAGGTTGTGTATCTCCGCTTGGATGATTGTGAGATATTACAATGGATGTTGAACCAATCAAAAGTGCGCGCTTGATGATCTCTCTGACATAAAGAGGAGTTTGATCTACTGTACCAACGTTTTGCAGGTCTTCCGCTATTAGACGATACTTTTTATTCATATAGATGACACGAAAATTTTCCTTATTGAGGCTTCCTATACTTATTCTTAAATAATCAAGCAATTTTTCCCAGTTATCGATTACAGGCAGGTTTTTTATTTCTTCTCTTGCAGAACGAACAAAGGCTTGTTTTACACAAAAGATGGCAGATATCGCTGCATTGCTGACATCATCAACGTTTTGCAGCGCTTCCAGGTCAGCATTAAAAACTTTATTTAAGCTGCCAAAACTTTCTATCAAACTCTTTGCCACCGGTTTTACATCAATTCTACTATATGCTGAATATAAAATGTGCTCTAAAACTTCATAATCAAGTAATGATTGTCCATTATCTAAAATAATTTTCTCTCTTAGGCGCTTTCTATGCCCCTTTTTGTAATTTTTCATCATCAATGAATTGCTTATCTCTTGTATAATAAGAAATTAGATTTTTAAGTAAAATATTTAATAAAGCGCATGACGCACAATTGTAAGAACATTCATTTTTAAAGACAGCAAATGGTGTCATGAAAGTAGCTAACGCGAGCTCTACTTCATACCGCCGCGGTATCTCAGCAGATCCCGCTAACAAGCAGCGGGATGACGATTGTCAGGGTGGTACCTTCTCCTGTCATCCCAGTGCCCAGACACTGGGATCCAGGAAACTTAACTTTAAATAAGTGGCTGCATAATAAAGACTAGATTCCAGCGTCACACGCTGGAATGACACCCTACTTAACCGTCATACCGCCGCGGCGCTAACAAGAGATCCCGCTAACAAGTAGCGGGATGACGAATTGCTTAACCGTCATACCGCGATTCATTCGCGGTATCTCTTAGCCGCTAACAAGTAGCGGAATGATGGTTGTCGTTTAGCTACAAACATTAAGAAATTTACCAAACGAAAAAAAAGGCAAAAGAAGCCCCGTGGTGCGAGTTTTGACTCTATATTACTGTAAGTGGCGCTGTAATAATGTGCTAACGCTTAAAATAAGCGCGATTTGGCTGAATGTAGAAAAAATTTAAAAGACATGCAGCCGCTATAATTTTATGTAATCCGCCAATAAATACCCTGAGTTTTTTACTGAATTTTGTTATTGAGCCTGCAGGTCAAAAACAAGTTTTGAGTCATAAATACCCTTATTATCATAATAAGGGGACTGGCAAAGCTTGTCAAGGAATTTTTATGCAAGAGATCTATTGAAATGCCCCTGTAAAATTATACTATTAATTAGTACACTGTAAATTTAAAATTATAAATATGTTAAGCAGATTGGTAATTTTGCTATTAGTTTTTATACTTCCTTTTTCTTCATACTCATACCAGTTTAGAACCAAAGCAAAGCAAGCATTAGTCTTAGATTTAGCTTCAGACTCATTCATTTTTGACCATAATTCTGATGAAAAAATGGCCCCATCTTCAATGAGCAAGCTAATGACTTTATATATAGCCTTCGATTATCTAAAAGCTGGAATAATACACATGGAGGATAAATTTCGAGTAAGTAGAAAAGCGTGGGAAAGGAGAGGCTCTTCTATGTTTTTGAAAGAAGGTCAATCCGTTACGGTGAGGGAATTACTTGAAGGAATTACAATAGTCTCAGGCAATGATGCCTGCATAACACTAGCCGAGGGCATTGCAGGATCAGAAGAGAATTTTGTGGCTGAAATGAATGAAGTTGCACAAAATTTGAATCTGAATGACAGTCATTTTGTCAACTCAAGCGGGTGGCCAGATGAAGATCATTTTATGAACGCAAAAGACTTGGTAATGCTGGCAAAAAGGATTTTCACCGATTTTCCTGAATATTATGATTTATTTTCTGAACAATATTTGACATATAATGAAATTGTACAAAAGAATAAAAATCTTCTACTTTTTCACGACATTGGGGTTGATGGCTTAAAAACCGGTTATACAAATGCTGGTGGTTATGGCATTGTAGCATCTGCAAAACGAAACGATAGGAGAATTTTTGCTGTCGTAAATGGCTTAAACACTGAGAAAGAGCGAATAGAAGAAGCAAAAAGACTGATACAATACTCCTTAAATCATTTTAACACTAAGAAAATATTCGTTAAAGACAGCGTAGTTGAGGAAGTAAATGTTCTCTATGGAAAAGATAGAAAAGTGCCTATTACAGTTGCAAACGATGTTACCATAACTTACAACCGCAAATTGCATGATCAAATTAAGGTGCGTATTGAATATAAAGATATGATACCTGCACCCATTAAAAAAGGTCAAGAAGTGGGCAAAGTTTTTGTAGAAATACCAGATATTGAGCAACAAACTATACCTCTTTATGCAGCAAATGACGTACAGGAATTGAATTTCGTAGAAAAGTTTTTTAGAATGTTATTTTAAGTTTAATATATTGGCTTTCAAAGCAATTTCGAAAGAGAGATCTATTGCACTTTAGTGTAGTTTTAACTAACAATTTCTGTTACAATACAAGATTGAAATGTTACAAAAATGTGCTGGTTATATTTGTTGCTGTCTAGTATCCTAGAGATACTGTGGGCTGTAACGCTAAAGTTTAGTAACAGTTTTACTAAGGTTGTGCCTTCGATTGCAACATTGGTAATTATGATCATTAGCATTTACTTTTTATCTCTTGCAGCATGCTTTCTACCTATTAGAGTATGCTATGCAGTTTCCTCTGGAATATGCACAATTGGAATAACTATAATTGGTGCAACCGCTTTCACAGAGAATATTAATTTATCTCAAGTTTTATGTATCATTTTAATTATAATAGGAACCATAGGGCTGAAGCTCTCTATTTAAACCTAAAAATTTATGCATGAATTGGATATATTTACTCTTATCGTCACTAATTGAAGTGTTCTGGGTCATAACACTGAAGCATAGTTGTGGATTTACTCATCTCGTACCATCAATAATTAGCATATTCTCCATGGCTCTTAGTACGTATTTACTTTCGCTTGCTATACGTTCTATACCTATCGGAGTATGCTATGCAATTTGGACTGGAGTGGGCGCTATAGGAGCTTCAATACTTGGAATTTATCTATTTAATGAACCAGTTAATTTATTCGAAGTAATATGCTTTATTTTAGTTACATTCGGGATTATAGGATTAAAATTGTTTGATACTGCAAAACAAACTGTTGATAAAATGGAATAAGAGATCCCACTGGGATGACAGAAGCAGATACTCCACATTGTCATGCAAATTGGAATCCAGACTTTTTTCTATACAGCATGGTGGAGACGAGAAACCGTAACCGTTCACACTTAATTCTGCAATTCTTCAATCTCACTAATGGACAGGCCAGTACACTTGACAATAGTGTTAACATCAATATTATTGGCTAGCATTGTTTTTGCTACTTCAATTTTTCCTTCTTCTCTACCTTCTTTCCTACCTTTCTCTTCACCAATTTTGATGCCTTCAATTTTTCCTTCGATTTTTCCTTGTTGAATAGAAGAAAGATAATCATCAATATGTTTCTTAGTTTGATCATAAGCAAAACGTTCTTCTTTACTCCAGTTATATTGATTTAACACATCATAAGCTCTACCAATAATAACATCACTACCTATTATTTTCTGTAGATCTTCTTCGCTAGTTTTCATCATGTCCCAAAAAATAAATCCATTTTCAAATATTTGAAAGCTGATCTTCTTTTGTCTTATAAACTTTGGTAGCTCGATGAAAGTGAAACTAAAATCTTTGAGATCATGTTCTAGGTAATTTTATCAAAGTAGACGTGATCGATTAGCAACTTGTTAGGAAATAAGATAAAATCGAGCGATATATCAAAAAATAACTCCTTTAAGATCTTGATATTGATCACCTTTGTGAGCTTGACTTGAATAAGCTTAGCAGCATAGTATTGAGCGCGTTTCTCAAGCCTGTAGTTTTAACAACTTGGTCAGAGTAGGAAGTAGTATTACTACTCCTCCTCCTTAGAACAGCATGCAGGTTTCCACCTGCGCTTGAGCCCCTTATCTAAGTTCTTCTTTTCTCGAACCGGCTTTGTCTTTCATAAATCCTCAGAATACATCAACTTTGGTGGTGACACTAACAGTAGAAACCTTCTTGAAAAGGGCTTGCTAACATTCTTGTTCTTCCTCTTTCATCAAATACTTTTTCCATTTTAAGTCAAAGGTTGCATCCGCTCTGATTTTAACATGTCGTCTGATAGGTATATCAATCAGCTTAGCAGTCTTATCCGTATCTTTTGGTTTTGTCTTGCATATGGATTGCAGCAAGACCCATTGGCGTTGACCCATTACCTTGAAGTAACTATTTTTATCAACTAACTCCTTATGCGAGGTCTTTCTTCTGCATTTCCATAAACTAGCAAATTTCGGTTATCGATCTTTAAACGCTTTTTTTTTGACACGTGGAATAATTCCATCTCTCAGTAGAGTTAAGTGACTTAATTACTTATAGCCTGTGTATTTTTCGCTATAATGTACGCCTTTATTAAGAAGCCTCTTATACTTTCTCTTTCTAAGGTTTTAATGATTAATTTCTATTATATCTGCACTTACAACCAAGAAATTCAAACCCTCATAATAGATGTAATCTTTTTTCTCTTCAGAAGAATAGACCTCTCTCATGAAGAAAGATGAATCTGAGTTTACTTCATTTCTAGTACTTCGTGTGTTTCCTGGGTAATAGGAGAGTAGACCGCGAACTTCCCCACCAGTAAGTCATAGGTGTGGAAACTCCGGTTTATACAGCTCATTTTAGTCTTTTGATCCACTAAGATGTCAGTGAAAATTTGGAGACTCTTTCTCACTTTTCCTAGAAATTGCTTTGCTGATCTTCCATATCTCGAAGTTTCTTATATTTGGTTTCTACCTCTTATGAGGTATCTCTCTATATTTCTGAGAGATGTATAATCTCCGATTTATAAAACCTGCATAGTACTGAAACCAGCTCTGACTATGGATCTATTTTCTTCGATATTTCCTCTAATGTGGTCCACGTAATCGATGTATTCTCCATGACTTTTATGGTTTCTTGATCTTCTTCTTGGCTTTGTTGCTGATTGCAGGTAGAAATGAAACAAGTATCCCCTTCTTATCTTTGCTCCTCTAGCTCTAAGGTATAGCCAAGAAATCAGAGTTTGTGTAGAAACTCATCTCTCTCCTATCACCATCTCAGTACACTATCTGTGTCTTTTCAGGATGTAACCTCAATTACACTTAGCCATCTTTCTTCGTATCTACCGCATCCGTATGATTTATTTGGTCTATAACCTATGAATCTCATGGAATTTTGGTTCTACTAGCGGCTCAAGATACATAGCACAGCCGTTTGCCTTCCTGTCGAACATGAAGGAACACCTAAATTCTGTCATCCTCCATCTTTCGATTGTGCTACGGCTTTACGAGCTCTGGAAAATACTACCGGATGACATCCGATTCATAGTTTGTAGTAGTTGTCTTTAGATTTTCCTCAAACTTTGTTATCGAGACCTCATCTACCTGCTGCACCTTTATTTTTCATACTTGATTTATAAGCTCCAATAAGTTGCTTGGTATATCAAAGACTTTGTTTTATTCACTCACTCCTCCCTTTCGGTTATTAAAACTAAATAACTCAGCCCCTTCATCATTTCATTACAGAAACTTCTTCACTACTCGAGCTGAGTCCCCTGTTTTCGCATCGGTACTCTCATCACTAGAGATCGGCTCTTTGGACTTCTCCTTATCATCGAAACGACAGGTTCCGTAGTTCCATGCAGTAAGCTCAAATGATTCACGCCACTTTTATGCCGGACGCCACCTCAAGTAAACAAGCTCCTGGTCAGGTTAACGACATACCCTGGTTTTGACGTCGTCCCTACGCTTTCGACCTCATCAGGTGGTTCACTACGTTCGTCTCTATTCACATGCACTATTGTGCCTTTTCCAACGCTCCTAGCCAGCTCTTTGAAAGCGCTTATGGCTGTTGAAGCCTGCTCTTGC
Organism: Nephila pilipes; assembly: GCA_019974015.1. NCBI lineage: Eukaryota > Metazoa > Arthropoda > Arachnida > Araneae > Nephilidae > Nephila > Nephila pilipes. Next base: position 6,734 of record BMAW01022554.1, read on the forward strand.
AAAGGCTCCAGAAGCCCTCCCTCATCTACTGCACAGCTCACGCTCCGTGTTTCTACGCGCACAGCCGTCAATTATCACACTGGGATGACATTATAGGGGCACTGCCCATAAGTGTTGAAAGTGCTATAAGTGGCATTATATAAGGTGGTTAACGGCATAAATTTCAATGGTAATAAAATAAATTAAAAAAGCGCCTTTTTGCCTGTGGTTAGAAGGTTTAAGCGAATTTTCGACGTGGTTTATCTGCTTTCCCAACAACGAAGGTTGATATCAAGAGGAGTTTACTCCTTAATACCTTGTGTGTGCACTTCAACATATGGGCACTGCCTTTGATAGCTAGTGTCAGCACTTTCATGACATCATATAAAGTATGAGATCAGTGTCACGCACTGGATGACAGAAAGAAATCTGCGTCATAAGGTTTCATGAAACCATTCTTTTCTAGGTTATGCAAGAAGTCTATTTTATTCTTCTGAAATATTATATACTTTTGGTAGCTTGACAGTTCGATGTAAAAGTGCTACTGTATACTTTTCAATAAAGCATTAAGGAGGTTGTATGGGTGGCAGAAAATATGATTATGGTTACTCTCCTAATAAAGAAATATATGAATTTCAGTTTGGTGCAAGAATAATTGTATGAGCTGTTGTAGGAGTGGGTGCTGTAATAGGAGCTCTTGCAGGGCTAGGGCTTAGTTTACAGTCTGTCACGGTTATAGGTTAGGGTAGTTGGTGCTGTTTAGCTTTGCTAGCGTTGTATAAGGATGCCTTCGCCCGCATGATTTAACAGATGGAAAGAAAGAAGATGTGTAGATGAGAGTGTAATAGCAGACTAACACACCTTTTTCTTTGAGCATTGCAAGGTGTAAAACTGGATGAAGTCTTGCTGTTAACCACCAAACTCTGTCTCCTGATTGTGCACGGTGGGCAAGCAGCAGTGCAGGAATAGGAGCCATTGCATTACCCACAGGAATAGTTACAGGGGCAGCTGTTGCAGCAATATTTGCAGGAAGTATATATGAGTGTGTTATGTCAGATAGTGATGTACTTGGACCACGGACTGCTTAAGCAGAACGGGAAGGAGCTTATTTTAAGTGGTAGAGACTCTAATCTTTAGCGAGCTTCAAGGTAATTGGTTGCTATTTGCGAAAATATTCGCATAATTTAAGTAACATTACTTAATACAAATTAACTATGGAGCTTAATAAGATTGCAGCATCGATTTTACTTTCTGGGCTAATCATTATGATAGTCAGCAACGTAGTTGATATGCTGTATAGTCCAGAGGAATATAAGATTGAACACCAAACGATAGTAGCTGCTGGTAACAATGAGTCCCAGCAAAAAATCGAGCAAGTGGCACTCGATATTGGAGCGCTCATGCAGAATGCTAACTTTGAAAAAGGCAAGTCAGCAGCGAAGAAATGTATAGCTTGCCACAGTTTTGAGAAAGGTGGAATAAATAAAGTAGGGCCAAACTTATGGAACGTAATTGGAAACAAAAAGGCCCATCTTGGTAACTCATTCAATTACTCAAAAGCAGTGCTTGAAAGAGGTGGAAAATGGGGGTATGAAGAGCTATTTGCCTTTTTAAAGAACCCGAAAGCCTATATAAAAGGTACGCGTATGGCATTTGCAGGTATTTCCAATCCACAAGAAATTGCAGATCTAGTTAGTTATTTGCGTCAATTGAGTGATAACCCGGTTGCTTTGCCAAAGTAGTATGGATTATTGTAATGATGGAAATAATGGTCACATAGCATATCGAAAGCTACAAGGAAAGAAAGCTTCTGTAGTTTTTTTCGGTGGATTTGCATCTAATATGGATGGAACTAAAGCAACTGCTATTTACAAATTTTGCCAAGAAAATGACGTAGCACTTGTGCTATTTGATTACTTTGGTCACGGTAACTCAAGTGGTAATTTTGCTGATTATACAATAAGTGATTGGCAAAAAAATTGTGCTAAAGTGATAAGTGAATTAACTAGTGGTAAACAAATAGTTATAGGTTCAAGTATGGGAGGATGGCTGATGCTGCTCACTGCCCTTCAATTTCCGGAAAAAATTGCAGCATTAATCGGCATATCGTCTGCTCCTGATTTTACTGAAGATTTGATATTCAAGCAATTGTCAGGCAAGCAAAAGGAAGAACTAGATTCTAAAGGTGCAATAGATTTCACTTCAGAGCATTGTACATACAAAATAACTAAAAATTTGATCGAAGATGGCAGAAAGAACCTTCTTTTAAATAGAGAAGCAATAGATATAAACTGTCCTGTGCGCTTATTGCATAGCATTAATGATAAAGATGTTCCTTATCAAACTTCATTGAATTTAGCTGAAAAAATCAAGTCAACCGATGTTGAAGTACACTTGATAAAATCAGCAGAGCACAACATGTCTGACAACCATTCACTGGAAGTTTTATTTAAGACCATTAGAGAATGTTTGCCAGCAAAAACATATAGGTAATCGTTCACAGATTTCCACTTAATTCTTCAATCTCACTAATGGACAGGCCAGTACACTTGACAATAGTGTTAACATCAATATTATTGGCTAGCATTGTTTTTGCTACTTCAATTTTTCCTTCTTCTCTACCTTCTTTCCTACCTTTCTCTTCACCAATTTTGATGCCTTCAATTTTTCCTTCGATTTTTCCTTGTTGAATAGAAGAAAGATAATCATCAATATGTTTCTTAGTTTGATCATAAGCAAAACGTTCTTCTTTACTCCAGTTATATTGATTTAACACATCATAAGCTCTACCAATAATAACATCACTACCTATTATTTTCTGTAGATCTTCTTCGCTAGTTTCATCGGCGTACTTAAAAAAATAAATCCATTTTTCAACAATATTTGAAAGCTGATCTTCTTTTGTCTTATTAAACTTTGGTAGCTCGATGAAAGTGAAACTAAAATCTTTGAGATCATGTTCATAGGTAATTTTATCAAAAGTAACGTGATCAGATTTGTAAGCCAGCTTGTTAGGAAATAAGATAAAATCGGCGATAGCAATAAAAATAACTCCTTTAAGATCTTGATATTGATCACCTTTGTGAGCTTGACTTGAATAAGCTTTAGCAGCATAGTATTGAGCGCGTTTCTCAAAGCCTGTAGTTTTAACAACTTGGTTAGGTAAGGAAGTAGTATTACTACTACTCCCTCCCTTAGAAACGCAGCATGCAGGTTTCCCAGCACTGCGCTTGAGCCCCTTATCTAAGTTCTTCTTTTCTTGAACCGGCTTGTCTTTCATGATTCCTCGGAAAACAACACTTTTAGTGGTGACACCAACAGTAGAGAACCTTCTCTTGAGAAAGAGCTTGTTAACATTTTTGTTTTTGCCACTCTCTCATCAAAATACTTTTTCCATTTTAAGTCAAGTGGATTTGCGTCCGCCCTGATTTTAACATGACGTCTAATAGGAATGTCGCTTAGTTTGAGTAAGCTCATAAACCTTATTCCCTTTGGTTTGTTCTTGCATACAGAAGTGGCAAAGACCCATTGACGATGATTCATTACTTTAAAGTAACGATTTTTTATCCAACGTAACCCTTTACGGGGATGTCTTTTCTTTGCCCATTTCCATAAGCTATGCCAAATTTCATTGTCGATCTTGCTGAATGCTTTTTTGGCACACACATGACGGTAATAGTTTCCCCATCCTCTTAATAAAGAATTGAGTGCTTTAATTACTACAGCTTGTGTACTGCCTATATTTGCTTTTATTAATGCACGCGCTTTTTTAAGAAATCTCTTAATACTTTCCTTCGAAGGTGTAATAAATAATTTCTTACTATATCTACGCACATTACAGCCAAGAAAGTCGAACCCTTTTGTAATAAATGTAATCTTTGTCTTTTCTTCTGACAGAGCTAGACCTCTTTCACGAAGAAAGGATGATACCATAGGCTTGACTTCATTTTCTAGTAACTCATGTGTGAAACCTGAAATAATAAAGTCGTCTGCGTACCTGATTAAATTTACTCCACTTCTGATTTTGTCTCTTCTTTTGCTACCTAATTTACCAAAGCGACTTTCTAATAACTTTTCAAGACCGTCTAAGGTAAAGTTAGCTAGAATTGGAGAAATTACTCCCCCCAACAATGTTGCAAAAAACATAAAATTAGAGAAAAGCATTTCTCGAAAACTTCTGTGCCCAAAAACAAGGGTGCCATTTATTTATAGCGCTAACAACCAATTAACCATCAGCTTCAATGAATGATATGAACATATTATTTCAAGGAAAGTTCATGGGAAATAAGAGATTAGCTATGCAAATTAGCTGTAGCTATGAGCCTAACCGGTTGGCAGAAAAGTATTTGTTAGATGCTTATGAAAGAGCGGCATCAAAGCAAGTAAGTCAAAAAAAACTTAAAACATAAAAATGGGATTCAAGGAGGATCAAATGGTAACAGTGAGTTTATATGCAAGAGTTTCTTCAGGGAAACAAGCACAGGAAAACACAATAGCAAGTCAAGTTGCAGCTTTAGAGAGGCAAATTAGTGTGGATGGGTATGAATTATTGAGAGAGTATAAATTTATTGATAACGGCTACAGTGGATCTAACTTAGTCCGTCCTAATCTAGAAAAATTACGTGATAGAGTAGCAGAAGGTAAAATTGATAAAATTTACATTCATTCTCCTGATCGTTTATCTAGAAAATATGCATATCAAATGATATTACTTGAAGAATTTCAGAAAGCAGGAGCAGAAGCGGTTTTTTTAAATTATGAGATTAACGATAACCCAGAATCTCAATTGCTGTTACAAATGCAAGGTATGATAGCAGAATATGAACGTGCGAAAATTATGGAACGAAGTCGTCGAGGAAAGATTTATGCGGCTAATAAAGGTTGTGTAAGCGTAATGGGAGGCTCATTGGTTATCGTTATATGAATAAATGTGCGAGTGAGGACAAGCTTTATTTGAAATTAACGAAGAAGAAGCTGATGTTGTTCGCAAAGTATTTTTGTGGGTGGGAAGAGAAAGGGCAAGTATTGGGGAAGTGTGTCGTCGGCTAAATACTATGTCTATTATAACACGAACAGGAAAAAAGTGCTGGGATAGAAGTGTAATTTGGGGTATGTTGAAAAACCCTGCTTACAAAGGACAAGCAGCTTTTGGTAAAACAAAAGTAGGTGTAAAGTTACAACATATAAGACCACAAAGGCATTCTTGTGAACAGCCGAAAGATAATTACTCTATTTATCCTGTTGAAAAAGCAAATTGGATTTACGTTAAAGTGCCAAATATAGTGAACGAAGATGTATTTGATATAGTTCAGAACAACTAGCTGAAAATAAGAAAATAGCCAGACAAGAGAAGAGGAGCGAAGTATTTACTACAAGGTTTAGTGGCATGCAAGTGTTGTCGTTACGCATATTACGGAAGTCCTGTAAGAAATAAACGAGGAGAAAAAGTTGATCATTACGCATATTATCGTTGTATTGGTAGGGATTCTTACCGTTTTGGAGGTAACAAAATTTGTGATAATAAACACATTCGTACAGATGCATTAGAAACAGCTGTGTGGGAAGAAGTTAAGCACTTATTGAAAAATCCAAATAGAATTTTAGAAGAATACAAACGTAAACTTTCAGAGTTTAAAAGATCATCGTGGGATAAAAAAAGCGATTTACTAGAAAAATAAAATATAAATTACAGTTGGTGTGCTAGACTTATTAGTTATGCTCAAGAATATATTAGTCAAGAAGAATTTGAACCACGAGTCAAAGCAATGAAACAAAGCTTAAAAGCGATTGAAGAGGAGAAAAAAAGGATATTCGATCAAAAGAAATTAAAACAGGAATTGACTCTGGTTGTCACCAATTTAGAAGACTTTTCTTCCAATATTACATCAAACCTTGATAACGCAGACTGGATAACTAAACGTGATATTATCAGAACATTAGTCAAAAGAATTGAAATTAACCTTGAGAACGTAAACGTAGTGTTTCGCGTAAAAGAGCTACCAGACTCTTCTGGACATAATGGAGAAGAAAAGAAAAATTTGCAACATTGTTGGGGGAGTAATTGTACCTCCTTGCGGAGTACCTGCAGTTGTGGGGTACAGGGTTTTTGATTCTAGGAAACCAGCCTTTAACCAACTGTGGAGGATTTTTTTCTCCATAGGAATATGCTTCATGAGCCATTCATGGTTAATGTTGTCAAAACACCCTTTGATATCGCCTTCTAGTATCCATTGTGGTCGATTGCGCCTTGCCAGTAATAAGTGACAAGCGACAATAGCATCTGCGCAGGATCTTTTGGGTCTAAAGCCATAGGAGTGACGGTCGCTGATTGTTTCAGATACTGGCTCCAGGGCAAACAAATATAATGCTTGCATGGCTCTATCTTTTATCGTGGGTATTCCAAGAGGCCTTCTTTTGCCATTAGATTTACTGATGTAAATTCGTTTTAGCGGAGAAGGTTTATATCCTCTTTGTTTTAACTGCTTTATTCCTTGAAATTTAGCATTGCAAGTTGACCATAGTTGACGATCTACACCTGCTGTATTTTTTCCTTGGTTTTCAGTTACTCTTTTAACAGCTAAAGTTTTGCCGCTAAAGGAGCGTGTGAGAAGATGTTGTAGAGCTTTCACCTTACTCCATCTTCCTTCTTGAACAGCCTTAACAATACGCCTTTGTAGCCTCATAACAACCTTTTGGCATTTCTTCCATGGCAACTGGTTCCATGCTTCGGAGCTGTTGGTAGGTGCACTTACAGTTTTACTTGTAATCATCTGCTTTCCTACCTTAAGTGGTTGACAAAAGTTTCTTGTCATGAGGGACCAAATGGAAGTCTGCTCGTTTTCACGCGAATTAATGTTACAAATTCTATCCATTTCGTTACAAAATGGCATTCGCTTTCTCCATTTTCCTTTACCTGCATTTTCATCAGCGTTCCTTGCGGTTTGCTTGCCATATAGGCGGAAATACAGGCTTACCCTGTTCCTTCTATCATACAATTGTGGGTTAGGTGACTTCTCTATACCGGTGGAGTTATTATTTGCGTACATCTAGAAATGAAAAATGTAACTTATCCACATTACCTTTTGGTCAGAGCTTATCAGCATCTTTAGCTCTTCAATTTTTACGATACTTACGAAGCTTCACTTACGTTCACCATACCACTAGCCTAGCCCTCCAACCACATGATGCTTGTAGTTTATGCTCCTCTTACGATTACGCATCTTCTTTTTCAAGAGGAGGTTCATTGTCCGCATCGCTCGGCACCAACCGGTTACCCGATTCGCACTGATGCGTAGACTCAGATGGCAAAACATCTGGTTTAATAAGTTTTAGAACTCTTTCAGTTTCTTTCTGAAGGAATTCTTCTCCCTTTAAACAATATGACCGAAGACTTTCAGGTCGCATTTCAATAATTAGCTGGGTTCCAGCAGAATCAGTACAGAGAACATCAACAATGCTCTGCTTTTGAGAAGCAATATCAGGGTCCTGAATAGGACTTAAAAAAGAAACATCTTCTATCTGATCAACACCAGTAAGGCCTAGCATATCATTAAGAAAGTGAATAAGAATGTCCTTATTATTTACAGAGCCAAAAATACGCCGAAAGGCAAAGTCGTTCTTAGGATCGAGAAACTTAGAAATAGCCATAGTAAAAATGCTTAGAAAAGATTAATAATTATACACTATTATTAACAACTATTCAATCATATTTTAAGCTTAACTTGATACTATAAACTGTGTCAAGCTACTGCCTGCCATCTCCTAGCACATTCCCATCCCTATTTACGTTTTGCGCTTCCTTCGTTTCATCCATTTTAGTACTAGGTTTTAATATGCTATATGTAATACCACCAACTGCTAGTGCCACTGCTGTAACTATAGCTGCTGCTATCATTATAGACATCAATTCAACTGCAACTGTCCCGGTTGCAAAAAGTGTCACTGCTATTGCAGTACTGAGTGCCGCAGTTGCACAACCGGCAATAATACCGTTTTTAATCGCCTTCTTTTCTAGAAATTGCTTTATATATCCGTTTTTATCAAGATCCATTGGAGTTTTACCATCCTTATTTTTCAATAAAGGATCTGCACCTTTCGCCATTAGAATATCTATTGCCTCTTTATGGCCGTCTTCAGCAGCATAGTGCAAAGGAGTACATCCATTTTCATCTATGGCATTAACACTTATACCTTCTGCTATTAGCACACTTATTCCTACATTTCCATATTGAGCAGCTGAATGTAGAAGAGTAAGTCCATCTTTATCTGTTTCATTAACACTTATTTTTTTTATTTTTAGTAAAGTCTTAACTATTTCCGTGTTTCCCCATTTAACAACTGAATGTGAGAGAGTACTTCCATTTTTATCTAATATATTAATATCTATATCTTCTCTCTTTAATAGAGAATTTATTATCTCTATATTTTTGTACATAATAGCCCACTTTAAAGGAGTATTTCCAAATCCATCTATTGCATTAACATTTAAATTTTGTATCTTCAATAGAAAATTTACTACCTGTACATTGCTCCGCTCTATGGCCCAATGTAAAGGAATCCCCTCATTTTCACCTGCATTAACATTTATATCTTTTCTTTTTAATAGGGAGGTTACTACTTCTGCCTTATCTTTCTTGCAAGCCAAATCTAAAGGGGTATACCCATCTTCATTTATTGCATTAACATCTATATCTTCTCTTTTCAATAGGAGATTTACTACTCCTGTTGAACCATTTGCACAAGCCAAATGCAAAGGAGTATGTCCATTATGTCTGTTTACTGCATCAACATTTATACCTTCTATTCCTAATAGAACATTTACCAATACTAAACAGTCATTTTTAACAGCTAAATATACCAGTGTTTCGTCAAAAACAGTAAATTTATGATTTACGTTAAAATTATCTTGTTTCCACTCTTCGTATTCAGGATATGATTGCAACCTCTCCTGTATTTTTGTAATTATATTATTTTTGTAATAATCTGCGTGAGCATTTACATCAGTTAATACTTCTCTCCAGTCATCATCGCTCATCGCCATAACTTTACTCCTACTTTAACAATATTTTATTATCGCATATTATGGCAAGAAAGTCAACTCCAAATGAATTCTTAATTTTGCTTAGTAAGCACACTAACTATGAAACAATCTATATTACCATCAAAAACAGAATTTATATTGCCCACTTCATGTCCGGTTCTTAAATCCTTCACCATTTGATATGGATGCATAACGTACGATCTGATCAGTTGCTGGCTACATAGCGTATTGCCATTTTTCGCTTTTGCCAGTACGCCGGCGCGCTGCCGCTGCAAAACACGCTGCTTGCGTAGGCTGCGCACGCGTAGCGCCGACATGCAGTACTATTATCTGCTTCACCAGTAAATAAGGACTCTGTTTCTTTATACTTGATTAATTTCTCTAGCTTAGCTAATTCATTTTCAACTTCAGAGAAAAATTCTTCATCATTCTCATCAATAGCAGACTTCATTAAGCTGATGGCATCGTTGTAATCGCTTTCCAGCTTTAAAAACGACTCTACGTCATTCTTAATTTTAGAACGTTCTTTTAAAATTTCTTGTGCTTTTTGGTTATCTTGCCACAGATCATCATTCGACGCTTGGGAGTCCAGCTCTTCAAGACGCAACTTTAATTTTTCTATGTCAAAGACACCTCCTGATAAGAGAAATACTTTTATTTAAGCCTTGAAAGTATTCAAGAATTTCTAAATAAGTTTTCATTATACTTTAGATTTTAATATATTTACTATCAATAATAATAACAGCAAACAAAATAGAAATTTAACCATATGGTAGTTAATTTAAATAATTTTATTATACTTTAATGTTCAAGAGAATCAAGCGTGTATATTTATTAAAAAATAAGGTAAGATAATGAATGTTGAAATAAATTCTCATTATGGTTTAGATAAAAAGGCTATTGATGATTTAATAGAGTCAATCAATAATCAAGAATTAGAAAATGTTCGTAATATTGTAAAAACGATAGATAGCGTTCAGTTAGCTTATTTTTTATCTACTTCAATCAGTGATCACAGAGAGAAATTAGTTAATATTCTCGACCAACATTCGCTAAGTGATGCCCTAGTGCATGTAGTGCCAGATTTACAAATAGAGATCATAGAAACATTGGGAATAGAAAATACAGCAAAGTTACTAATGCTCCTTGATGTAGAAGATGTAGTAACCATAGTGAAAGATTTGGATAGAAAGTCTGTAGAAAATATACTTTACTATTTGCCTGGCAAGACTCAGAAATCAGTAGAGGAGTTGCTATCATACCCAGAAGAAAGTGCAGGAAGGTTAATACATAAAGATATGGTTATAGCTCCATATTATTGGACAATAAATCAGCTGACAGAATTTGTGTGCAACTATAAAAAAATACCAGAAAGATTTCACCAGATATTCATTATCAACTCAAAATTAGAGCCTATAGGCAGTGTTAATTTAAATAAGGTAATATCTCACTCAGGAGACACAATAATAAAAGAGATAATGGATCATGACATAAAAATCATTAAAACTGGAGTAGACCAAGAGGAAGTAGCAAGAATATTTAAAGATTACTCTCTATTATCGGCTCCGGTAGTAAATAAGAATGGTAAAATTATTGGTGTGATCTTAATTGAAGATGTGATAAAAGTTGTTCAACAAGAAACAGAAGAGGATGTACTCAAAATAAGCGGTGTATCTTCTAAAGCCGATATAAATGCCCCTATACATAAAACTATAATTAAAAGGATACCTTGGTTACTGTTTAACCTCTTAGCTGCAACAATGTGTTCCATAGTAGTTGGCTTTTTCGATGATGTAATAAAAAGTTTTATAGTACTGCCAATAATCATGCCGATAATTGCATCAATGAGCGGAAATGCAGGATCCCAAACAGTAACGCTAACCATCCGTGCAATCGCAACAAAATATCTAACTGAGCAAAATGCAAAAAGAGTACTGATGAAAGAATTTTTAATAGGTCTTATAAACGGGGTGATCTTATCTACTACTCAGCTTCAGCCAAAGCCGCTGCGTTTGCATGCTGTCTCAGCTGTGCCACATGGCCGCGTACCAGCAGCGGTAGCGAACAGCGCTGGCATATATGCCGAACGCTGCCGCAGCCGAACATCCGCTGCCTGCAAAGCCGTACCAAAAGCGCGCTGCGTACGCACAAAGCATCTTACTGAAAGAGGAATAGTCCGAAGGACCCTATTAATTACTAAATCGGCCAGGTTTGCAAGCGTTCAGAACTGAGCTGATGCTAGTTATAAAGTCTGCATTGCTTAATCAAGACATCACTATTGATGAAATGGTAAACGTTAACATGAAAATTGCAAAAATATAAAGACAGAGTGAACTTCATCATTCTCCAGGGTTTTCCATTGAATTTTACCCTATCGCCTGCGCCTGGGTTTAATAAAGGCAGAAAGTGATTTTCTATAGATCTTAGAAAAATGATCAAACGAAAGATTTTGATGCCACCACTTGAAGAACCACTACATCCACCAACAAAGGTTAGAAAAAGCTAAGACTGAAATGAAACTCCAATCTATGATTACAGATTGCATAACCAGTTGACGTAATCAAGGAGGTGATGGTAAATATGCTGCATCTAAATGATAATGACACTCCTAAATCAACATTTTGATACAACCAAAACAAGCAAATAAAGATGAAACAATAGCTACCCTACAAAGTAAGAAACCTGTTCATCATGGCAAATGTCTAACCGTCTTATAATTTTTAAATAGCTAAGAAAGGCAGAGCAAAATCATAAAATGATCGTTATGACTTCTAACATAGGGTTATTGTAGTGCCTATAGAATCATTATAGTTAGCAAATCCACCAGTTGATACAGCGGACATTCCGTGACATATTGCATCACAGTGGCATACCACTAGATAATAAGAAAATACGCATAATAAAATTAGGCTATAATATTGTGAACATGAATCACTACACTTCGCGTATTCGGCAATTTTCTTTTGGTGGCATCTGAATTTCAGAATAAATAAATTATTTAGGCCGAGAATCTTAACATAGGAAAACTGCAATTCCTAAAGTGATTACACCAAAACCCCCTATGCCATGTAGCATTGCTCTCCACAGCAATATTCCTGGAGATTGTTTTTCAATATCATTAAATATAGTTGCCCCTGTGGTTGTGATGCCAGATATCGTTTCAAATAATGCATCAACATAGCTCAGATTATCAAAATAGAAAGGAATAGCTGCAAACAAAGGCAAGGCAATCCAGGTGCAACTAGTAATCGCAAAAATTGCCGGCGTGCCATTTAATTTACCGAGTAAAATAAAAATTACGCCAGATGTGCAGGTAATTATGAATCCAGCGAGAAAATTTTTCCATTCGTAGCTGAGACATTTATTAGTAATAGCAGGAATAAGCATTGCTAAGCTAAATAACAATAGGAATATTCCCACAATAAATACAATTGAACGCAAATTTTGTAAACGTTGATGATTTTTCATAGACCTAGCTACACAAAGCCATAAACAACGTCAAGCATTTTGTTGGCCTTTATTAAGTTATTAACAATATACTTGACTTACTTGTAAATATGTGTGATAATTAAGATTATTATAAAAAATAGAGGTAAAATATTAAATATGAACAGTTTTCAGCAATATACAACGCATTAAAGTCCATAAGTTCTGACGAAAGTCTGAATCAGGATAACGTAATTGGAGCAATAAAAAGTCAATTACCATCAGATTCAGATGCATGTAAAGAGTGGGAAAAAGGGGAATTTAGTTTAGATCATGTGTTTACTACTGTTAATGATAAAGGAGTAGAATCTAAACACACATTATTAACGGTTGCTTTTAACCGTGCAGATTCAAAGATGGCAAATTTTCTAATAAAAGTAGGGGCTGATGTTAATGCAGTGGGTGTAAATGGATTGACTCCATTGATTATTGCTATTGAAAGGAAATGTGATAATCCTTCTAATAAAGCTCTAGTAGATCTTCTAATGGAAGCAAAGGCTGATGTTAACGCAGCAGTTGCAAATGGAATGACTCCAATATCTAAGGCTGTTGAACGTGGCGATTTAGAGACATTCAAAGCTCTAATGGAAAAAAAGGCTAAGGTTGATGTAAAACCTCCACATGGTGAATCTCTATTAGAGTGGGCTGAGTCTCATAAACAGTACGTAGAAAATAAGGAAGATATGGAAGGTATAATAAATACTCTAAAGGCTCCTTCAGAAGAAAAGAAAAAAACAGCTCCTGAAATAGCTACAAGCACTGATATAGACAACTTAAAGCAGACAGGTGAAGCAGAAAGCACTATACCAACAGTGCCAGATGAAACAAGTGGCGAAATATCACTAGAAGAACGCGATGCAGAATATGCATTGGAATGTCAAATTGAAGAGATTGCTCTGTCTACTGACGGACAACTTCCAGAAAATAACGATATAAACTTCACTGATGCTCAGGGTGTAACTACAACTCAGCATTGCAATGCACATACGCGCCTTACCTACTGATGCCAGCTTAGAAAAAACATGCGCTACGAATATATGCTTTGTTGCGCGCTGTAGTTGCGGCATTTTGGGTTGCTGGTACGCGTATGGCATTTAAAAAATCCGTTACCCACATACACTGAAACCGGCTGGCCGCTTTAAACATTTGCTGCTGGTAGTACCGCGCCAGCACCTGCTGCGAACTGGGTTCTGTACAGGCGCCGCTTGACAATAGCTCTTGTTAATGACATGCAGCATGCGGTAGCAGCCCGTTAATGCTACCAAGCGATCAATCATACAGCAGCGCATTCCATAAAAGGTTTGCATAGGTGTCTTACCATAGCAATATTTACCTGAATGCGGTCGAGATCTATTGTAAGAATGCACCCAATGGTCTACATCTAGCTGAAGTTCTGCCAAAGAGGTGTAAATTTTCTTTCTGAAGATAATATTGTAGCATTCATCTTGCATAGTTCTGTGGAACCTTTCACATATGCCATTAGTTTGTGGAGAACGAGCTTTGGTTCGAGAATGATCAATATTTTCTACCCCCAAATACAGCTGGTAAGCGTGATTTTCAGGTCTGCCACAGTACTCTGTACCACGATCCGTCAAAATGCGTAGCAATGATACTTTCTGTTCATCAAAAAACGGTATCACCCTATCATTGAGAAGGTCTGCAGCTGTAATGCAGTCCTTTCTGTATAAACTTAGCAAAGCAACTCAGTAGGTATCAACAAGGTTTGTTGGTAATTCGTCCAATACCTTTGATATACCCACATAATAGCTATCTTGCTACCAAGTATCCTGGATCTGTTTCAATTTCTCCATGGGCCTCTTTTTCTTCCTTAGCCTTCTCTAGAGCTGTTATCTGCTCTTCTGTTAAGATAATGCCATCTTGAGCTACTTTTGCTTCTAATGCCTTTACCTCTTTTGAATCTCAAGATCGTTTCTTTGCCACACTGATCTTATTCCACTTCAGAGATGAGAGAATTCCTCTCTTTTCAGTTCGTTTGCTGCTCTTTCTGTCCATACGCTGGAAATTCTATTGTATTTAATTACTTTTTTCTATATCCTCCGATACTCTTTGCATATAATGGCTTGCTTTTGCTTATCTCGTGTAAAGCCTCTTCTCTCCTGTTTCTATTCTTTGAAGCGGTAAAATGTATCCCTTGAATATCCCATTACCTTACACGCCTGTGATACATTTCCTAATTGCTTTGCAAGTTCTAGCAATCCCAACTTTGGTTTTAGTATTTTTTCTTGTGTTGTACTCATATCTGACACTCCTTTAAAATTTGTTCATATTTTTATCTTACTTTGTTTGCCTGTCAGATTAAGTCTAAACTATTACATATAAATCTTTCCATTCTTGGTTTGTTTTTTCAATTAAGTTTATTTTCCATTTTCTCTGCCAGCTTTTTAGAAGCTTTTCTTTACTAATTGCTAAATTTATGTCTTGAAACTCCTCAAAGTAGACTAATTTACTAACATTGTACTTTGACGTAAAACCGGAAATGGCTTTGCTTTTATGCTCCCAAATTCGTTTAATTAAATTTGATGTTATACCTATATACAAGGTTCCATTTCGTTCACTTGCAAGTATATAAACATAATAACTTTTCATATATAGTAACCTGGATCCCAGTGTCAAGCACTGGGATGACACCATTTGTTGTAAACTCACTTTTACTCTATGGTCTTGCCGCTATCCTGAACGGATACCTGACTACTTGCTAGAACAAAAACACATCATAAACCTTTGCTGAAGCTTTCTTTATATCTTCACTTGAAAGTGGAATTAGACCAAGCCTAGATAGGTACCCATCTTCAATGCCGATCGAATCTATAATTTCTTTTATGAATTCTCTTAATCCATCAACAGTATCCAGGTGTTCTTTCTTTATATAAAGGTATAGAGGTCTTGCTAATATATATTTTCCCGATGATATATTTTCGTAAGTTGGCTCAATTCCTGCAATTGTGCTCCCTTGTATTTTATCTTGATTCCTCATTAAAAAGCTAAAACTAAATATCCCTAAAGCGTTCTTGTTACTTTTCAATTTTTTGTGATGATATGTACCGTAACTACCTGCCCGCGCAGCGCACGCGCACCTTTACGATGCGCAGGCTATAACGAAATTTACCGAGATTTCGCGCGGAAGCATAGCAAAGGTAGCAAGTTTCGCGCACCTTGGCACGGTAGCCGCAAGGCTGAGCTACGGCTGGTAAAACGCCAGGCAAAACGCCTTTTACTATTTCATTTTCAAAGCCTTGCATTAAGTTCAACCAAAATCGCTGCTGTCCATCTGCTTTGGTAGGTACAGCAACTTATTCCTCTGCCAGCAATACCACTCACTTCGCTGCTGCAGGTTCTACCGCCTGGTTCGCAGGCAAACCAAAGTAGTATGCGTATGCAAACGCGGCTGACACAGGCCGCTGTTCGCTGCGTGCCAAAAGTACGTTGAAACCACCGGCAGGCAAGAAAACAGCGGTGAAAATCGCGGTTGAAGATCCAACAATTCTGATGTATTTCCTGGCATCAGCATTTGACGGCGGCGTGAATAATACGAATACAAAAATCAGGAGAAAGTTTCTAAGCATTATTTTTAGTTAAGAACATAAATCTAATTATTGTAACAAAACATCAAACTGAAAAGCTTTAATTGCATGACAAAAGCTACAGTTTACATTTAAATTTTATTTTATATTATTGTAAGTATTACACAACTTTAAGGAACAGTTATGGCAGTTATGCCAGATAAATGGATAAGAGAAAAAGCTGAAAACTTTGGAATGATAGAGCCTTTTGTGAATCACAAAAGCAGCAAAGGTGTTATATCTTTCGGACTATCATCTTACGGTTACGATGCAAGAGTGGATAATAAATTTAAAATTTTTACTAACGTTAATTCAGCCATCGTGGACCCTAAAAATTTTTCTGAGAATAGTTTTATAGATAAAGAAACAGACGTATGCATAATTCCACCAAATAGCTTTGTGCTTGCAAGTACAGTGGAATATTTTCGTATACCAAGGAATGTACTGGTCATTTGTGTTGGTAAATCAACTTACGCAAGATGTGGAATTATAGTAAACGTTACTCCCTTAGAACCTGGATGGGAAGGTCATGTCACACTCGAATTCTCAAACACCACCCCGCTTCCCGCGAAAATTTACGCTAATGAAGGCGCATGCCAATTCGTATTTTTAAGCGGCGAAAGTGAGTGTGAGAAATCATATGATGATATGAAAGGAAAATATATGAATCAGCATGGTATCACTTTGCCGTTAGTTAAGTGATTACTTTAGGTAAAGCGTGATATTGTTTTATTGTACTGAAGATTACTAAAATGAGTTTTAACTAATTTGTCGCATTCTTTATCACCTAAAACTGCACGTGCAGAGTGGTTTTTAAATGACTCTACATAGCTTGAAAAGAAATTTGTAGAAGGATTACTTAAAGCTTCTGCAACTTCTTTTTTTTCTTTATCATTGGAAAGCTGATTAAATAGTTCTTCTCCCTTTTTTTGCAGCTCATTTTCAAATTCCTGCTTTATAGTATTCTTATCTGCTTTTTGCAAGAAGGAAAACTCTTCAAAAGTGTACAAGGAAGAGACAATACTGTTGAAGGTGCCAGTAAAACATGCACTTGAACCACGACCACCACGCACTCCGTATTCTGTTTGCGATTCTACTAAATGTTTAACCAGTTGATATTTTCTCTGTGATATGCGGGTATTAATAGCTATATTATTTGCTCTAGTTTGATCGTTGCAAGCCTTCCAAACTAAATTTAAAACTTGCTTCAATGTTAACCCGCTTCCACTATGTGTACCAGGGTTATTTTTTATACGCTTCAAGCACTCAAGTGCATGTTTTTTCTCATCTTCTGTAAGTTGATCTTTATCTGCAGCTTTTTGTGTGCCATTTGCTATGCACTCTAACTGATCAATAAATCCTTCTATTTCCTCTATAAACTTATCATCAATATCAGGCTCACCGTAGTTTTCTTTTAGCTTTTGAACGTTAATATTAATTGCATCATTTACATCAGTATCATGCGTTGTTTGTGGAATACGTGCTGCCTCCATAAATGCTTCAGCTCTTTGCTCTAACCATTCTGGTGCTTTGCCTCCTGCAAAAAGATATAGCTTACTCAATACATTGGCGATTGAGAGAAACACCAGGAAAGAAATAACAAATATTATCAAAAGTACTACAGATAAACCTATGATTAGCCACCTTACAGGAGCTAGCAGAATTTCTTTTGCTTTTTTTAATTTTGACGGTCTTTGTATGTTGTCTGGTGTATTTACTACTGCTGGCATAATTAGTTTAAGTTAATATCAATATTATTAATATACTATATTTTTTCTTATTTTGTCAACTCAAATTTCTACTTCCGCACTTTCTTATTGTTGCTTACAATGATTATAGCTACATGATTTACTCATGTATTTTTCCTGATTAAAAACTTCAATTATTCATTGTAAGCTGCTGAATTTCGTACTATTTAGTGGCAAATTGTTATCCAAGTGGCTGTAAAACGACAAATTCGTCATTCCGCTACTAGTTAGCGGAATCTATGCTAAGAGATACCGCGAATGAATCGCGGTATGACGGTTCGCGGCGGCATAACGATAAGCTCGTCATCCCGCTGCTTGTTAGCGGCGCGGCGGCATGACGTAGAGCCTACATTAACTATAGAAACAAAAAGGAGGATTATCATGTCTACAATAATTTTATCATCAATTTTCGGTCAAGCAGGCAGCATTTTTGGGCCAATTGGCCGGATTATCGGCTCAGAACTTGGTGCTCTTCTTGGTGCACAGCTAGATGGGGCAATGTTCGGCCTTGAAGCCGAGCAAAAAGTAACGCATGGGGCAAGGCTAAAAAATCTGCAAGTTCAAACCTCAACCTACGGCAGAACGATCCCAATTATCTATGGCACTGCTCGTGTTGCAGGGAATATTATTTGGGCACAGCCAATAAAAGAAGAGGCGATAACCACCAAAAGTAAAATTGGAAGAGGTATGAACGTTACATATAATTACTATGCAACGCTTGCAATTGCGATCTGCAAGGGGAAAGTAGAAAAATTAAACAGAATCTGGGCAGATACAACATCACTTAGCTTTGATGAAATAGATTATACTTTTTACAGCGGCAGAGAAGACCAAAATCCTGATCCATTTATGTCATCAATTGAAGGAGAGGGGAATGTGCCGGCTTATAGGGGAATATCTTACATAGTCATCAAGAATTTTCCTTTAGCAGACTATAATAATCATGTTCCGGTATTTACGTTTGAAGTGCAAACTGCAGTAAAGTCAAATGAATTTTCAGTAGCAAAAAATATTCGGAATATCAATATAATACCAGGCTCAGGAGAGTTTGTATATGATACAAAAATACAGAAGAAAATCGCGCAAGAGAAAATAAGCAGCAACCAATATATCCCATATGGGCTGGCGCAAAGGGTAAATCACAACAACCACACTAAAAAGAGCGATGCAATGCTTTCTTTGGATCAATTAAAGGGAGATTTACCAAATGTTGAGTGGGTATCGGTAGTAGTCAATTGGTTTGTGAATGATCTGAACATTAAAGATTGTAAAATATATCCTGCAGTTGAATTTCAAGATGATTCCGCAATATTACCTGATGATTGGCAAGTAGGGGGTGTAACCAGAGATAATGCTCAGCTAATTTCAAAAGATGCGAGTGGAAACCCAAGGTATGGTGGCACAGTTAGTGATGCAGCGTTGATAAGATATATAGAAGAGCTACACAGCAGAGGCTACAAGGTGATGCTCTATCCAATGCCCTTACTTGATACAAAGAACAAAGAGTGGCGAGGAAGGTTGAGCGGGACTCCTGAAGATATAAGTGATTTTTTTAAGAATCAGTACAACAAATTTATAGAGCATTATGCAAGCATTGCCAAACAAACTAAAGTGGAAGGGTTTATCATTGGTTCTGAATTTGCGCAACTTACCAAAATCAGGGATGAACAAGGGAATTACCCTGCCGTTATAGAGCTGGTCAAGCTTGCAAAGCGAATAAAACTTCAGCTTGGAAAAGAAGTAACGGTAACTTACGCTGCTGATTGGAGTGAATACCATTCATATGATGGTTGGTATAATATGGATGAACTGTGGTCTTCAGAGTACATCGACGTTGTTGGCATAGATGCTTATTTTCCACTGACTGATGGGCCAGAGCCTCCTTTTGGCTATTCTGCGGAAGATGTAATGGGTGGTTGGAGCAGTGGAGTGGGGTATGACTATTTCTATGATTACTCAAAAAGTGAACCTGAAAAAGTAAAGTATAACGACAGCAGGTATGCGTGGAAAAATATAGAGAAATGGTGGAGTGAAACTCACATAAACCCCGGTGGTAGTAAAACAAAATGGCAACCAAAGATGAAAAAAATATGGTTTACTGAGTATGGATTTCCCAGTATGAACGGCTGCACTAATGAGCCAAATGTGTTTGTTGACAAAGGCAGCATAGAGAGCAAATATCCACGATATTCAAACGGAGAGGTGAGCTTTCTTTCGCAAAAAATTGCAATTGAAGGAACGCTAAAAAAGTGGCAAAGCTCAGAAATGGTAGAAAAAATGTTTCTCTGGGCATGGGATGCAAGGCCATTTCCTTACTTTCCCAATTTATGTGATGTGTGGGCTGACTGCCATAACTGGCAAACAGGACATTGGATTCAGGGAAAGCTTTCACAACTTAATATTTCCGATGTTTTATCGGATCTGTTACAAAAAACAGGTTTAAAAAGCGATCAGTTCGATACAAGCAACGTCAAAGGGTTATTGTCTGGGTATGTGATAAACGACCAGCAACCCGTACGTTCAATTATTAAAATGCTGCAAAGTTGCTATTTTTTTGATGTGGTTGAACAGGACTCTAAACTGAAATTTGTCCAAAAGGGCAGGGGAGTTACGACTGGAATACCAATTGGTGAAATGGTTTTCAGTAACAATTCAAAACTTGCTAATATCAGTCAATTAGATTTAAACAATAAAGTTAACGTCGTTTATTTTAATCGCAATTTTGGCTATCCAATTGATGTTAAATATGCTGAGTTGCCAAAGCAAGGCGCTGCTATAACAGTTGAAATACCGCTC
This sequence comes from Nephila pilipes, assembly GCA_019974015.1. Classification (NCBI taxonomy): domain Eukaryota; kingdom Metazoa; phylum Arthropoda; class Arachnida; order Araneae; family Nephilidae; genus Nephila; species Nephila pilipes. Next base: position 27,364 of record BMAW01022554.1, read on the forward strand.
ATTATGGAGGAGGGAGAGGCGCAAAATATAGCTGAGGTTTTACTTTATTCTTCGTGGCAAGAGAGAAATATATACAATTTCAAGCTGCCGATAAAATATGCGTGGCTTGTGCCAAGTGATGTAATAACGATTTTAGACGGTGAGAAAAAGCATACGGTGAGAATTATAAAAACAAAATTCGAAAGCATGTCTATTCAAGTAAGCGGTGTTGGTTATGATCGCTCTATATATAAGCTCTTTTTTCCTTCAACAAGGTCACTTATGCTGAAGGAATACCCTCCTTCTCACATCAGCAAAACCATCATAGAAATGATAGATTTACCGTATGTTAAAGGTAATAGCGCAAGCTTTACTTTAATTAATGAGGAAAAGAATTGGAAAGGAGCAACACTCTTTATTTCGGGCGACGATAAGGATTATAAACCTATCGCAAGCACAAATAAGCAGTCTACTTATGGATATGTAATGGAATCTACCGACGAGGGGCTTATAGTAGTATTACGTTTTGGTAAGCTGCCAAGCACGAGCCCTATTGCAAACTCAAATTTAGCACTAGTTGGAAAAGAGGTAATAAAATTCCAGAATGCTGAACTCATAGATAAAAATAAATATAAGCTTAGCAACCTAATTAGAGGGCAAGAAGGTACTAAAGACACCGCAGGTGAAAAATTTGTTCTACTTGATGATTCAATAATATCTTTCGAAGTGCAAAGGGGAAAAAAGTTTTACCTAAAAGCAGTGACTTACGGTGATTCATTGGATAACACGGAAGCAAAGGTCCTGAACAACTGATGCTCAGTATTTAAACTTAAACTTGAATAATTGAAGATAAGATATTGAAACTCCTGCTTTTATAGCTTTACTAAAAACATGTAGCTACTCATTTTCTAAGAAAATAAAGCAAAAAGATTTTTTTAGAGAGATTCATAATCCACTGACTTTATTGTTCGATATTAAAATTATTGCATTTTCGTTAAATATGTGTACAATTTTAATATATTTTTTTATTTTGAGGTATAGTGTGGTAAGCTTTATAGAAAACGAATTTGAGGTAATATTGCAGGAGTTAGAGCGTAACTCAAATATATACAGCAAAGATATAGTTACAACGATAGCAGATGAATTACAAGAGTATAACTCAAGAAGGTCAAATGAAATCAATGAATGCTGTGAATCTATTCACCATAGAATGCAGCTGCTGAATTACGACCAAAATAGAGAGATACAGTCATTAAATGAAGATTATAACAGAAAGATAAATTTGCTAAAACACAAGTCCGATAGTGAGTTATTAAAGAGACTATACAGTGATGGTAAATTCAATGATAAACCGGAATACAATGCACCGGATTATGATTGGGAGTATACGAAATATAAGAATAGTTTGAAAGATAGTGAAGTAAGATTTGATAGAGAATTGGAGAAATATGAGAATGAGCTCAAAAAATTAGAACAGGAACGTTATAGTATAAAACACGTGATGCATGAATATGATCAGTGGAAAAAATGCGGGTTTGATGTAAATTATTTTTTTAAAGACAGCTCAAAAGAATTTACGTTATTACATTTTGCTGCGAATTTTGGAGATACAAATGTTACAAAATTGCTGTTAGAGGAAGGAGCAAATATTGATATAAAAGATCAAAACAAAAATACTTCCCTGCACTTAGCTGCTTCCAATGGTCATACAGACATAGTAAAACTTCTAATGGAAAAAGGTTCAGACCTTAGTGTAGTGAATAAAGAAGGAAATACTTCCCTGCACTTAGCTGCTTCCAATGGTCATACAGACATAGCAAAACTTCTGTTGGAAAAAGGTTCAGACCTTAGTGTGGTAAATAAAGGAGGAAATACTTCCCTGCACTTAGCTGCTTCTAATGGCCATATAGACACAGTAAAATTTCTAATGGAAGAAGGTTCAGACCTTAGTGTGGTGAATAAAGAAGGAAATACTTCCTTGCACTTAGCTGCTTCTAATGGTCATACAGACATAGTAAAACTTTTAGTGGAAAAAGGTTCAGATTTGAGTGCGGTAAATAAGGATGGAGGTACTCCTTTACAGATAGCTTTCTATAATAATCATACAGAAATAGTTAAGTACCTAATGGAAAAAGAGCCAAGAATGAAAGAAGTCTTAGAGCATTTAGTGAGATGTGTAGTAGAAAGCAAAACGCATAAGTTACTAAAAGGTAGTACTCCTTTACATCTAGCTGCTGTTTATGACTGTACAGAAATAGTAGAATCTTTACTGAAAGAGGGGAAAAATCCTTTATCGAAAGATATTAATGGTAAAACTCCAAGAGAGTTAGCTACGGATGAAAGTTTAATACAGATTTTTAGGGTTGCAGAAATAAAACAACAAGAATATGATGCAACTAAGTGGGGTATTGTTAGTGGTGGATCAACAGCAGCACTTGGTGCAACTGTAGCGGCAACGCTCTTTGCAACAGTATTTACAATTGGATTTCTGTCTATAGTGGGAGCAGTTGCTGCAATTACAACATCTGCGTTAGCAATTGGTGGAGCTACATATATGGTTTTGAAGCCCAATACTGAGTAAACTCCTTTTCTCGAATAGCTACTCTTAATTTCAGTAGTTAAATTAATATACTAATGAAAAAAATACATTATAATTAAGCATATTTACCAATAAATCATTAAGTGAAAACAGCTCTTTCGCAAAATATCATCTCTCTTATTATGATATTGTCTGTAGCAATTGTCGATATGGCAACTGACCTATACTCAGTTGCACTACCAAGCATTGCCAATTATTTTAAAGTAGAAGGCAGTGTAGTGCAGCTTACAATTAGCTTGAATCTAGTTGGATTTGCAGTATCTGGATTAATTTATGGGCCATTGTCAGACCATTATGGTAGGCGTCCAATGATGCTGATTGGTATGACAATTTTTGCTTTGGCAAGTGTCATGTGTTATATAGCCGACAGTATTATGCTCTTGATACTAATTCGCTTCATACAAGGAGCAGGGGCTGGTGTTGCAGGTGTTGTTGGGTATGCAGCAATAAGGGATATGTACTCGGGTAGTGAATACTCGAGAGTAATTTCAAAGTTAAATATGGTAGTGGCACTCTCACCTGG
>BMAW01022561.1:0-11887 GCA_019974015.1 Nephila pilipes
TATTAATATCTTATCGCACCTTCATAAGTCTAAGACTTTCATTTATTTAAAGCATAAATTCACCTAAAAGAATCGAAATTTAATTTTTATGCTGCGAAATTATTTTGTATTTAATTTTAGAGCAACTTTCAATTTAATTTCAGTCAAAATATCATTTGATTTTTTTCTTTGAAAAAATGCAACATAACTCCAATCTTGAGATAGAATCTCTAATTCAATCCTTCTCCGAATTGCAAATAAGAATTGTCTCTGAAGAATGGAGCAATGCTACACTGCTGAACATTAAAATTGTAACAACATGAAGAGAACAAAATACAAGAAAATATATTTATTCTATTTAAAGAGTGTGACATGAAGACAAAAGTATTTAAATTGCAAACAGTTTGGGAGTGTACACAGTTGCGAAATTAGTAGAAACAGCTGTGACCCCTGGCAACTAAAACAGTCCTTACATGAATAGGTATGGAAACGAACATGTCTTGGATGACAGAAAAGGGCTACTCATTCCATGCTGCTTCAATTCTATGCCCATCTTCATCAACCTTATTAGCTGGAGAAAGGTGATGGACCAGTCTCTTAGCAACCCATGACCAGATTTTTTCAATAGGTAACAGATGTGGAGGCCTTGCAGGTCAGAACGACAATCGAATACCCTGTCATCGATGAAGATCAGAACACAACATGGAACAAGTGGTCTTGCATTATCTTGTAAGAATATAGCATTTGGCGGAACTCGAAGCTTAGGTACAACCAGCTGTACATACTGTGCATCAGATGTCGTTTCTCCCTCCTGCTTCGTTTAAATGCGCTGAAATATTAACCACTTGCAAACCCTATCCTCCTTTTCATTTCATGTGATTTTAACAGTCGTCAGTTCATTCCTTCCAAGTCATGCAATTTTAATGGCCAGCAGTCTAGAGTAAAATGTTAATTCATGCTGAAATTTTCGCTTCAATATAACAATATTCTATTTGTTTCTCAAAACCCTTAAGATTTATTTTACATTAATTATTTTATTTTTAATAAAAAAAATTTCAAAAATCTTATATCTAGGCACAACCTTTTATCTTTTAGGAAATATAACGCAAATTTTTGAACCGATATACGTATATTATTTGAGGAATGACATATAGTTCCATTAAAACACTCTTGTATTTACTGAGCAATACTTTATACCCTAAAGTTTTAAAATTTACAAATCAATTATTAATTAAGCAATAGTAAGATTTAGCTGCATAGAGATAGGAATTTTTCAAATACTATAACGAATTAATTTTTCAAGACATATTATCTCCAAATTTATTATTACTATTTAATCTATGCGTGCTGATATTATTCATATAATATATTATATCCCACAATGTGCTTCTTAAACTTAATGCCAAACTCACTTACGAAGATACTGAAGAATTTACTAATAATTTCTCTGTAATAGCATTTTCCTATAAGAAAAATAGTCTCACGATTTTCTGATTATCAATATAAATATTACATTTACGGTTTGTTTGATAAAACTCTTATTTAAATTAATAGTCTTTGAATAAGTAGACAGGGTATAAAAGCGTATTGTTAAAAGCAACTAATATCAGCCCTTGTGAACATCTAATTAAAATGCCTGGACTAATCGCTTGCGTCTCACAGTTAGTGACTAACTCACTGGTTTAGGGTCTAGATAGGGGAATTTTTTCTTAGGATAAAGTGTTTTGTGTAAGTATTGAGTATGCGATTCGTAGGCGAGTTAAAGCAACGTCTTATATTCTCCGTGAAAATGAATTTCAATTAGAATATGTGGATTTTAAATGATTCAGTTTATATTTTATTTCGTGTCCAAGGTAGCCTAATGGCCATGATCTCGGATTTACGACAGGCAGTTTCCGTCGAGTTGTTGGTTCGAGCCTGGATGTCTCTCACCATTGAGCCGGGGCTAACGCACGTTAAATTTGCCGAGGCCCGAAGTCCTCCTATTGGTATGGTGTGGAAGTTATAAGAGGTGTCGTCTTCATCACTTGACCGATGTTCATTATTACGAGGTACGTCGGCAATAGCCATCGAGTCGCTTCTAGTGTACGTTAAAAAATTCAAATAAATCTAATGTTTTATTTCAAGTTTACATCGATTCTACAAGTAATCATGAATATATGAATTAATGTATTTCATGATATCGCATGTTATATTTTACTACGACGACAGAAGCTTATAAAAAAAGCTTTAGTACCTAATACGAAGGGGAATCTCTATTGTTTTAGCAGATAAGAGTACTGAAAAAATTAACAGGATAATATTTCTTCCAACCCAATGCCCAACGCAATTGAAACACCGCTGGCACACAAAGTCAATTGCCCTCCTTCACCATGGGGTAAAAAACATAACCAGCTGAAGTGTTGTAATAAATATATATCTGTATGCCAAGAGAAATAAAATAAAATGATAAATATCAAACAGGTTTCGTAAAAAATAACATAAGTAAATTTTTTTTTTACTTTTTCTTAATAGTTTTCACGTGGAAAAGAAATTTAAAATTGTCAATAAGGTGGAAATATTTATGCAGAAATTGCATTTTATATTAATAAATTATATTAAATGAACGTGAAATTCTATTTTATTAAGTAGACACTTCTAATGCATTAATTTTACTACGCATATACAATTAATAATACTATATTATAGTTGATAATTTAATATTTATATAGGCTTTTTCATTTTATATCGTTTGAACTCTATAACTCATTCAACTTTTAATTTCCCTTTATGAAAGTTGCTTATGTTTAACATTTCAGCAATTAACTACGTATTTTATGACAAATATACCTCTTAAGGAATAAATATATAGAATGTGTACATATATGTAATTTATTGTAATGATATAGCTTTTCAAGGTATCTGATATACACATAAAGGAAAATTATATTAGTCATCTAAGTGAAATAATATTGAAAACAATTTCTCTAATGAAGTTATTTCTTCCGCAATGCTAGTGTCAGAATTAAAGTGATTTCTTTTAAATAAAATGGCACACAATACATTTACTCGTATGTTAATTTTTTACAAATCTTCTTGAATTGTAATACTTGAATTATTTAATTCTTGAAAATTAAGTTTCGATGTTTCCTTCAAGAGAGAAAAGGTGATTTGTGACTGACAATTTTAGTGTGAATGGTAACATAAATGCGTCTTGATATCTGTATGCTTAAGAATTTAAATACTAATTTTACTTTGATCATGATAGAGAGTATTGGAATTATATTTTACAATATAATTATTTGGGATATATGTGCTATTCTAATAAGGTGAATATTTAATAAATACATTTTATTTTTCGATTACTTCAAATCTTGTGGAGTTTCAGGAAAATATTTATGAAGTGTTTCTACTTTTATTGAACATTTTAAATATTCTCTACTGGATAGTAACCAAATAAATCATTTTTCACCAAGACATTATAATAATATCGTATTTATATGGGGGTTTAAAAAATTAATAATATTTCATCCGAAATTATCCTTCCCAATTAATCTTTGTTTTCCTACCTTACTTATTCGCATATAACATTAAAAAATTATTGTTTTCTCAGCAAAGGGCACTCAATCTAAAATTATAATCCTAAATCTATTCTTTTCATAATAGAGGCACCAAAATATTTCAAATTCTGAACCTTTTTTATTTTGCTTTTAAAACACAGAGGACATTTTTCAGAATCAATAGATGTATCATTTATAAGAAATTGATAAATAAAATTTCAGAAAATTGAATTTTAAGACTGTAAATAAAAGTCACAAGCCCTTTTTATTAAATGAAAGGGGTGTATGCTTATAATTTTGATACGTGGTTCCCACGATCATGAAACAGTCGAGTTTTAATACGGAATAGTCTCTCTTTGATTTTACTCATGAAAGATCCGTAGGTATTCATTGTTGGTTTAATTTTCAGAGGTGCGATGTGCATTTTAAGAGAAAAGTATATTTTTCTCAGTTTGTGTTTTGTGTTTCATTTAATTTCACAGTGCATTTTCTTTACCCTAGCTATTAGCTCAAAGAAGTCTAATACCTCAAATCAATTTGATATAAACATTATACTGCTTATGCTATGCTCAGTAAAGCAAAAGTAGCGTTGCAGAGAAGACATTTAATGCAATTATCGTCACAACCTGCAATTCATTTATTTCATTTTTTTTAATGGCTTGAAGTCTGATGGATTTTCGATAGCAATTCTTTTAACATTTCAGTAATAAATTAACAAATTATAGTTATTGCATAAAAATGTATAAATTAATAACATTTTGTTACTGAATACCCTTTAAACAATCTAAACAAAAAATGATATAAATATATTTCCCTTTTCTATTTTCAAAATAAATTATATCGTTGAAATGAAGATACTATTAGAATTTCTTTTTTGTCCGTCGGAATTTGTATTAAAAGTATTTAACTACGAGTAAGGTTTTAGATTCACTGAAACACTTTTCGCAATTTTTAAACACTTGGTATAACCCAATTACTGTTGAATTAGAAAAAAATTCAAAGATAAAATTAGAGACATTTTTTTTTTATTTCATTCAATTATTTCTTTAGAAAGATTTCGGAGGCTTTAAAGAAATTCATTTTTCTTCAGAGAACAAAAGAACTTTTATGGCAATTAATTCTTAAATTCCCCACAATCAAAAAATGACTTCCTTTATTACTATTATTTTGGATGAATTATTTTGAAATAAATAATGGATAAGAAAAAGCTAATGTTGATTAAAATACAAAGTTAAGTATGCACTTTTAAAGTACAAAGAAATCCATTTATATATAATGTCTTTTATTTCGAAAACTACATTTTCTTCAATAAGTGTCCTTAAAGTGATGCAAGAGAAAATGGCTATTTTCTATCTGGACGATAAATAAAACTCTTTCAGCTTCAAATACAATACACAGTTATTTATTTGTGAGGAATAAAATATTTCGTATATTTAATTTACATAAATTTTTTGAAAATGCAAATATATCAGAAACATTATGTCTGTACTAAACTCAAAGCGTCAGAAAAGTTTTTGGACTTAATAAATACATTTGTAGTGCAATAAAATTAGTAAAACAACATTATTAGACACAAAAAATCCTAAGCTTTGCGAATAAATATTAAAACCTAAATGGCATAAAATGATAGCTTCTTAATTTCGGTATTTTACTTCTCTCGGCGTATCCTGGTGCTCTTAATGGAAAAAATAGTTTCGAACAACAGTCTTGTAATATTCGAGTCTTTCAAATGTAATATTCCCTCTATTCTTCCTTAGAAATAGCAGAAAGGACATTTATTTAAGTATGCGCATATAATATTGAAATAAACCAGAATTGAAGAAAAGTATCTAAAACAGTAAAAATTTAAAGTGCTAAAAGTTAAGTTCATTGAGATCTGGAAATTCTAATTTTTTTTTTATCTCTAGTTTTCGTAGTGCTGAATTTATACATTTTAAAAATAAATACATCTCCTCTCGAGGTCCAGTGTTCATTCCAATGGACATTTGTATTTTCCATGCAAAATAAACCACTACAATTTTAAGTTATAAAATCTCACAGTCGTTTATACTGGACTTTCGGGTACAGCTATACAGGACTTTCGGGATATTTGTTGCATTGTCGTTCGAAAATTACTATCAACAGAAGAAAGACGATTGAAAATTGTTTTAGTTCCAGTTTTGTCGTGTTTCACTAGAGTATTTTGATACTAAAGTAAATTTTGATGGTTAACATGATTAATAAACTTTTCTATGTTAACTAAAAACCTATACACTTCTTTTTAGAAAGGTATTCTTTTATAAAATTTATTGAGTTTAAGCCCAAATTGTCCAAATTAAATACAGAATTTACACTTACGATTTCGGCAATTCAAGTACATTCTATATTAAATCACCTTACATGTTATGTAATTGTGCTAAAATAAAAATTTCTAAATTAATTGTACACTCTTAGAAATTAAATTTCACTAGTAATTATTTATAAGAATTTCTAAGTGTGGATGGGGAAACAAAACATATCCCTATACTCTTGTTTGAATTTTTAATTTAAAAGTCAATAAGAAATAAAAATTTAAATTTTAAATAAAAATACTGTATTTATAATTTAAATAATAATAATTTGCAATTTTCAACACAGTCGCAAAATTTGTTTTATTTTTATTAGATGTTTTTTAAATTTAAGGTTATTTCGATGCCGAAAAATTGCAGAAAATGTTTGGAAATAATAATGAATGGTGATGTGTCAGACATTAACATTAATGATGAATATGATGAAAAAGGTAGTAGCAAAGAAAATGAAACACTACTATCTACTGAATCATTAGATGAATATAGTTGAAGTGAGAATGATAAGCCTTCTAATAGTGATAAAAAAGAGAAAATGTTAAAAATGGGAGGAGGAAAGTGGTTCGTTTGATAAGTCAGTACATCAGGATGATGAAATACGCATGGTAAAATGCTATGATACAAAAGTTATTTGAATATGTTTATCAAAGCTTGAAGTAGAACCACAAGATAAATGTAAACATTGGTTAAAAAAGGAGAAACAATACATTGAAGTATCCACACTAGTAGAAACAAAGGAATATATAAAACATCAACAGGGATGGAATTGATCTGATTGATAGGATTTTCTGTTATTATAGAATTAAGGCACAACGAGAAATAAAACGTTATCATTAAGGTATCCGTACACCTTTAAAACGTCATTTTTGTCAAAATTTTCGATTTTCTAATTTTAACATCAGTTTAAATTTTAAACTTTTTTCTTTCTAATAGTGTTTGAATTTTGCTTATACCTTATTTAGAACTTAAGTTACAGGGATTTGAATTTTACTCGTTAGCTGATTTTTGAAACCGGAAGTGCATTTCTGCAGACAGGAAGTTGGAAGAAATGTTTGTTTACATTTTTATTTTTCGAAATATCTTTTATATGTACAATGGTACAAAATAAATAAATTTTAAGACATGAATCTGAATTTTCAGAATGTTTGAAAATACATTTGGCAACAGGTTTTTAAATACATTTTTATCTTGAATCTGGCAAGAAAAGAGAATCGTTATTGTTTGTTTACATCTGTTTTGGTTTCTGTTCTCATTCTTATAAGTTTCTGATTAAGATGGTTTTTATTGTTGAAAAGCTCAATTTTTTTCGTTTAAAATGGGAAATTCAAAAAGGAGAATTAGTGTTAAAAGAAAAAGACAATTTCGTGGTAATGGTTTTACCAAAAATGATAGCAAAAATAGTACTGTAACTGCTAATGCCAGTGCTTCAAAATTGAACCTTTCTGCCATTCTAGATGAAGAAATTGCTGAATATGAAAATAAACCGCTAACCGACAACAGAATTATTGACATAGAACTCCTTCTATGCTCAATTTTACAACTTTGTTGCCCCAAATGCTTCCACGATGGTTTGCTGTTACATGAAGACTCGAGGTATGGATTGTGCTCAAGTTTTGCAATAAAATGTAAGCATTGTGACTTTTGCACAGGATTTTCCAGCTCGAAGAAAACATTAAACTATCCTGAGATAAATGCAAGATTTGTTTATGCCATGAGACAAATTGGGAAAGGTTTTTCTGCTGCATATAAATTATGTGCAACATTAAATTTACCCAGGCTCAGTAAAACTGCATACACCAATCATGAGAATAAACTTATGTCTGTGATTTCAGAAGTAAGTGAACTGTCGATGCAAAAGGCAGCTAAGGAAGTTTTGAATATCCATTCATCTAAAAATAAATTAGCTGAATGCGGTGTTTCTGTCGATGGAACATGGCAGCGTAGAGGTTACACTTCTATGAATGGGTGTGTTGCTGCTTTGTCAATCGACACTGGCAAAGTAGTGGACATTGAAATAATGTCATCATATTGTCCGACCTGCAGAAAGCTTTCGAAAATGCCTAAAGGTATTGTATCCGAGACGCTTGAAGCAGATCATGTGTGTCGAAGCAATTTTAAAGGTTCCTCATTAAAGATGGAAGCTGTTGGCGCAAACAGGATCTTCAAACGATCAATTGTGAAACGAGGTTTGAAGTATTCACACTATTATGGAGACGGGGATTCTAAAGGCTTCATCAGCGTGAAAGACACATATGGGAAAGATAGCGTAACTAAACTGGAATGCATTGGGCATGTTCAGAAAAGAGTAGGTGCGAGATTGCGCAAACTGAAATCAAAAAATAAAAGTTTATCTGGTAAAGGTAAACTTACCGATTCGTTTATTGACAGATTGCAGAATTACTATGGAATTGCTGTTCGAAGTAATGTTGGCAATCTACTCAAACTTCAACAGAACGTCATTGCGGCCTTGTACCACTGTGCATCGAGTGGCAAGAAACCCATGCATGGACAGTGCCCTATCGGGAAAGATAGCTGGTGTTATTATCAGCGAGCACTGTCATGCGGCAAAAAGCCCAAAGAAAAATATAATGGCTTATCCAATGATGTATTAAATTTAATTAAACCTACATATTTAGAACTGTGTTCTAAAGAACTTCTGTCAAAGTGCCTTCATGGTAAGACACAGAATGCCAATGAATGTTTTAATGGCATAATTTGGCAGAGGGTACCGAAAGAGGTTTTCGTGTGCCTTAAAATTTTAAAATCTGGTGCATTGGATGCTGTTATACAGTTTAATGATGGGTACAAGGGCTGTGTTGAAATTTTAAGGAAATTAAATGTAACGCCTGGTTATTTTACCTTAAAATCTTACAAACACCTTGACAGTTGTCGAATTTTTGATGCTGCACGTCATTCAACACCAAATATAAAGCAGCGTCGAAAAATACTCAGAGCTCTTAGGAAAAAAAAAATTAATGTATTAGAAAGCAAAGAAGGTGTTATATATAAATCAGGGGCATTTTAAATATATTTTATTATGTTTATTATTAAAAATTGCAATTAAAAGTTTGTTTTTGATTTTTCTCAAAATGAGTTTTCTTGACATATTTACATATGGCAACGTAGATATCAGAAAAAGTTATGAACCAAATTAATTGAAATTTTGCAAGTGTCTTCCTTATACAATTTTTAAGGACCCCTACCACTTTCATGATTATAAAATTGATATATCTTTAGTAACAAAGGTGTAAATCATGTATTGTTGTAACTTTTTTATGATTTTTCATTGTTATTTGACTCGAAACACAATAAAAAATATTGTAATAAGATTTTCATCATGAAAGTAGTACCAGCCCCAAAAAATGTTATGATGAATAAGATAAAAGTTACAGAATAATGATATTTTTGTTTACTTTTGAGTTATGAGCGTTATTCTAATAATCAATTTATGTACTATTTTCACTATGTTTTTCACTCCAAAATTTTTTTTTGATTTAAAAGCAAATTATTAAGTGTGTTTTTCATAGTTTTAGGTTATATTTTAGCATAAAAAAGTATTTTTATAACAAATATCAATGTATTTCAAAAAATTTTCTTCGAAGGTGTACGGATACCTTAAGCGTATCTCTAATGATACGTTAGGCCGTAGAAGACACTCACGGAGCGTATCAAATGTGATACTCTGAGCACACGAGAGCAAACGTAAGCGTATCGAATGTGATACGCTGGGAGTGAACGGGATAAGCGTGTAAGACTTGGCGTCCACAATTCGTATTGACCATGCTCAGGCACAACCAAAATAATACTGAGCTGTAGCTGGCTGTGAGAGAATTCTTTGCATCGCAGGGTACCAAATTTTACAAGAGTGGCTTTTTCAAACTGATTGCACGCTACGACATATGTCCCAATGTCTATTGCAACAATGTTGATAAATAGTGCAAGTTATATAGCTCACGATGACATAATTTATATATTTTTGGCAATAAAGTTTACGAATGAAAATTAATGACCAACTCACTTTCAGAACAATCCTCATAGTATTAGTTATAAAGAAACTTTTAATGTAACAAATTAAATTCTTATAACACTTATCTATAAATGCGAAGAAAATGACGTATATTAAATAAAATTTAATGTAACTTTACTTTTAAAATAAATACGAAATATCTTCCAAGTTATATTTAATCCATCTAGAATAGAAAATGGGAAAAATAGATTTTGCTTTCAGTTCTCGGTAGCTGTAAGGCAAGCGGTTTGGTCGATCACGTTCTAGGATAGGCTTTAACAGTTTTCGAAAGACCTTTTATTGTAATCACAGACCTGTCACAGCTTCCCTTTTATGTAACTCAGCCATTTCTTTTACTTTTCCGAATTGTTGCCACCCAAATAACTGCAATTTATTTCCAATATCTGCTATAGAAGCCCAAAATGGCATCTCTAGAAGAAATGCTTAATCCTTTTTTTATAGATATAACTTCTGGACTAAAAGTAATAATTTCGAAACATCATTCGTTTACCTCTTGTTAAGTTATAATATTTGATGCATATTTCTAAAATGTTGCGTCTATGTATATTTGAAACGAAATAAGAATGTATTCCGTCTTGTTGGAATTTCTTTAAATAGTTTCAAATTTATTTCTTTTGTGTCATATGGTGGGGAGAAATGTAACTTATTTCGAGATTTTTCGTTTCTTTTCCACTGCATTTTCATTGTACTTAAATATAGTTGTCATTTAATCATAATCTTAATCTATGTTTGAATACTTATTTTTTCATCCTTTTGAATTCGATTTTTTTATTTATACACAGTAAAGCTTTCTTAATTAATAAAAATGTTATAAAACATAAGTTTAAAATATTTACAATGTCACTATAAAACACACTAAAATAAAATACGTCTTCACACTATGAGACAAATATTCCAATATATAAATCCATTTACAATTTTATTTTAAACACTATTTCAATACTGCATTAAGTTTTTGAAATCATTTACAGAACTACAAATACGCATTTCAGAATAAATATCTTTTTTTTTTTTTTTTTGCAGAAGCAATATCAATTTTAAATAATTAAGCGAAAAAGGAATTTAGAAACTTTGTTATTGAAGTATTCTTGGTATATCTTCACAAAAAAGCCTATGACCTTGAGTTTTTCAGAATTTTCTCTTCACTAACCTCGGGGACGTTTTGATAAATTGAATTCCATACAAGTACAATAGTTTGCTAATCAAATGGAACGCGATTAAGAAAATTTGTCGAGAATAAAAAGTACTGGAATTTGAATTAGAGATATTGATATATCAGAGTAATAGAACTGAAAGGAAACAGAAGGGCGATAGGGTAAACAACAAACTGATAGATGTTGTAGATTAGAGTTAAGCATTTTAATTAACCTTTTATTTAGAAAACAGTGGGAAGTGAAACCTAATTAGAATAATAAGAGTTTACTATAATAGAAAAATTCTTGAACTGAAATAAGTGATTTGATATTTGATTTGGTTTGGTTTTATTAACGAATGCAAAGTTATTTTGCGAAATCGGTAGAATCCGAAGAGAGATTTGGTAACCTAAGACTTTATTGTTTGACATAAACTAAAATTAAGCGAGTTAAGAACGATTCGAGAGAGATTGGAACTTATCTACTGTTTAACTAGCCATTAAGGTAACTGGAGAGATAAATAATAAAGGCCATCACAAGATAATACACACAAGTTTATAACAGTTACACTAAATCTAATTCCCATTCGAAATTAATACATTATTTCAACGATTTTCAAAAGTGATAAATCTTGAAAGATAAAAGATTTAGCTCACTGTTAACAAAACGTGTTACACAAAATAATTTATAAGATAATGTGGTATCGAAAGAAAATTTCAAAATAACTTTATGACATGAGTCCTTCATTATTAAATTCTACAGCCAAATTATCAGTCTAAACAGTCAATAAAAATTCCAATTGAAGATACGTAGGAGCAAGAAATAACACTTCATTGACTGCTAAAAGATATATATATATATATATATATATATATATATATATAT
>BMAW01022561.1:11987-58218 GCA_019974015.1 Nephila pilipes
TAATGTGGTGTTGAAGGTAAATTTCAAAATTACTTTGTGACATGTGTCCTTCATTATTAATTTCTATTGCCAAATTTTCAGTCTAAATAGTCAATAAAAATTCCAAGTTAAGAAACGTAGGATCAAGAAATAACACTTTATTGACTGCTAAAAGATATAGATATATATATAAAGTATCTTTCTCTTAAATCATTCTTAACTCGTGAAATTATACTTTATGTTGAAATAATTAATACTCATCTTACCAATTCACTCTCCATCTGATTTAGAAACTTTTTAATAACAGCAGATTCTTACTACAATATTCTAACTAAAATTGATTTTTCTCCAAGAGATTAATTGCGTTGCTTCAAAACAATTTACAAATATCTAACAGTATGTTGTTATCCTCTGTCTCCCTTCTCTTTCCTAAAAAATTAACTTGTCTTATATGTCACTACTAATTCAAAGCATTATACTTATGTTCCTTTAATTTACTTAACAACATTTTATATTGGTCGCTAAGAAGTATCAGTTTTGTACAATTCAAGTTACCAAAAAATGCCTAAAGATAATGAAGAGAAAATTGCGAATAGTCAAACGTCACAATTGGGTACTGAAGACAAAATAAAAATTCGCAAAACATATAGATGTTGTTACCCATTTGATACATTTTTTCTTATTTCCACAATATGAATTTAAAATCTCATAAGGTAAAATATCTTTTTTGAAAGAATTTGCTTCTAAATTTGTATTCTATTGCAGGAAAATTATATGTTATTAAAATCTCTAGAAGGCATTTGTAAGCAAAATTGAAAATGCGAAAGTTTTAGTTTCTATTTTACTATCAGTTTCAGAAGAATCATTATTGTACCTGTTTGATAAAAATCACTTTCTGTCTATCAGAAAAATTATCTAATAACAAAACTAATATTTAATATAAACACATAAAAAAATTAAATTTCTCGGAATAAAATAAAATCACAAGCATTCTGTGAAATTTCATTTATGAAAGAATACTGTAAAAATATTTTCTTATAACTTTGATTGCATTCAAGCTTTCAACAAAATATAATAATCAATTTTATCATGAAAGATATTTAGAGAAAACTCAATTATCTTAGATGATTTTACGGGGAAATAAAAATGATAAAGTTAAAGAAATAATTTAATTAATTTTTAGAAACAGATTGTCTTTTTTCATGAATTTTAAAAAAATAATATTAAAACCCGAAGAAAATTCATTGAAGTAGCCTTTCAATGATAACTGTAATAAAGAATCATAATCCAGAGTGAAAAAAAATTCTTCAAATTGACATTTAAAAATAAGGAATTATTTTTGTTGATTAAAATTGCAATTAAAATATAAAATATTGAGCTGATTTTTTTAGGAATTAATTTATAAGTCTCTAAATTAGTTCATGTATATAATTTATTTCAAGAAAAAATTGAATCAGGTGGCGAGTTTCCATTTCCCTCATAAGATTAATTAAATCATTCATTAAAGCAAGTTTGTTACTTTTTGTTTACTTTTATTTTGCTTCCTTAAAATGGTCTTTAATTCAAATAATTTGTAAGTGAAAACAAACAATTTTTCGAATTGAATTTTATTTTTAATTTTTTTTTTCCTTTAATTTTTTGACTGAAGTAAGATTTTTGAGGAATAGAATATAATTATAGTTTCACATTTTATACATACTGAAAATTAAATTTATATAAAATTATCTATTTATATTATGTTTTAAAAAAAACTCAAAAACCTATCTAGATAATTAGTGAAATGGATAAGTACTTTTGCGATTCTTTAAGAATTCATAAATTATTTTTTTGTTTTCATTTAGCTGGTGTTTAAGTTCATTTTAAATTATAATTAAATTTTTCAAGACATAATTTACTTTTCTATTTTTCATTCTAAAACCTAAAATTCTGGTTTCTTTAAAACTGTGTTACTTATTTTATTACCTATACCATAGAAAAAATGGACACATTGAGATAAAGATAACGTGTCCTTGTTCTCAAAGGGTTGCCAAAGGATACTTAAAAGAACTTATTTTCAGTATTACTAAATGTATATAAGTTAAATATATTACTAATAATTCTTTCAAAATAAATATTTTGGTAACAAAAAAGCATAAATTATACGAAGAACTACTATATTATACCAAAAATGGAGATGAGGTTTATTCCAGTAATTCCTTTCAGATTATAATAAAATATGAAAATATCTTCTTTTTAATATGTTGGGTCGAGTCATAAATAAATTCCGTTTCCTTAAATATATATATGTTTTAATTTCATTAAATAACAAAATTATATTTACTTAATAGGTTTTCTCGACTATTGTGTGTGACCGTCTCCAATCTTTTATCTGGTAGCTTATGAATGCTTTCTTTTTTAAATAAAATGTGGTTGTTTTGGACTGGAAGAAATTTTAGACGGCTTGACTGATTAGCTCTTCAGAATATAAATTTTTTTTGAATCAAAATGTTTTCAGCTCGAACTCCTCCCGTTGGTATGTTGTGGAAGATAGAATAGGGAGCTGCTAGCTTAGGTTTTGTCCTCGTCACTTACCGAGGTTCACAATTACGAGGTCCATCCCCAATACCCCTCGCATTCACCCCATCTAGTGTCAAGCTAATTTTTTTCAAATATAACAATTGATGAGAATGTGTGGTTCCCATAATCCAAACTTGTTTAATTTCTCTAATCTCACCATGCGGAAGTAAACAGTGTAAAGTGATGTACTTACCCCTTGTGCTTTATCCATTGTTTATTGACGTGGAATTTGTTCCAATGTTGCCTTCAAATGTAGTCTTCAGGATCTGTAGAATGTTCCAACATCTGTTCGTCTTTTAAGGTCACATATCTAGAAAGGTATATGGAAAATCAGTTTTTAACTGTCTCATCAATTGTTAGTTCATCGCCGTATGCACTGCATATTATTATTTCTATGGTAGCCTTAGCATCTTGCCTTGTCTAAATTCCCAAATATTCACATGAAGAATATATACTTTTTCACTCACTATATTAGAGATTAGGACCAACAGTTTAATTTAAAATTCACAGCTCAGAACTATTGCCAGAAAATAAACTGAATCATTATATACTTAGTGAAATCAAAACCATATTACGGGTGGCGATTCATTTTGGATAGATTTGAACAATTGTTTCTACCTAGCTGCACTGGAAGTTACTTATAACTATACGTAAAGTAAGGTGGGATTACTAAAATCTTATTTCTTTCTTCTCAAGTTTAAAATTTAACATTTTCACTCCCGAAGTTTGTTAACCGAGAATTGTATTTAAATAATGATAATAATAAAATTAAAATATACAATTAAAATAGAATACTGATATATTATACAAATAATTCGTGTACGAGTAATATTCCATTCCATTCCATTACAATACAGATTTTTCTGGAAGTTGTTGCTGAATAAGATGTTAATCAAGCACTTGGCATTAAAAACACCACCTATAGCAATTATTTGCATTACTTTTCTTGAAACGTTTTTAAAAAGTTCTTGTGAATAATTACATATCCATTATAAAGATTTTGTAAAGGATATTCGTCAAAAAGCTTTTTAAGGTCATTCAAAATTATGCAAATTATTGACTATTGTTACAAAATAAACGGTGTATTACAAAATATTACAATGAAAATTTAAAAAAAACATCGTTGTATCCATTTTTTAAATTGCTTATATATTGGGCAAACAGCAATAATGATCCATATTTTTAGGACAGTCTATAAGAGTAAGAAATAAAAGTCTTAGCGTGACTTCATACAAGTTTTTCAACCAAATATTATCTATCATAATTTAGTTATAAGAATAGCAAGGGACCTGAAATACCGAAAAGAGTGTTGTGTTGACAAAATAATTTTGCGTTTCTTATTTAACGTTTGCTAGTGTAATAAAAATAGATGTTTCATAAATAATCTAAATTTTTTAACTTACTGTCAGCTATACTTCATCTCCCTAAATAAAACGACATTCAGATATAAAGAGGTACAAATATGCTTCAAACTGTTACAGATTTAGTATTTACCTGTTTTATAAGACATCTTCCAATTATTAATGACCTATGAATTGAATTTTAATCAGCGATCATAATCTCGAGTGAAATTTATTTTCTTGCACAGGCAACATTGCCCATAGAAGCTCGTGCCGAATTACGAACTCACTAGTATCTTTGACAAGTCCTTTAATAAGTGGGGAATTTCCAATGCTATGAATGACACTGGGGACGATTTGTTATGGAATACTGAAGACGAAGTGTAAATTAACTTATTAAGTACAGACTGGGACCAATAAGAGGTGTTTTTTAATAACGAAAGCGTGGAGCATATATGAGGTGCTATTTGCCTTAGATGATGAATGTAAGGATTTTGTAATATTGGTTAGTGATTTATTAAATCTCATAACGGTTTTAATATTCTTATAAATTTCAATCTAATTTCTTTTGTTTCTATCCTGCAAAACCATATCCCCCAGATTTGTGCGGGCCTCTTTTAAAATTCCTACTATTAGCTCACACTCTCCCTATATGGATCTTGTTCGAATTTTCAATCATTAATAAAATACTTTTTATGCATCCACTCAAGTTCAAATGCATTTTTTAAACTTGCAGTGGATGACACTTGATGTAAATACAGTTTTTTCCAAAATTAATTCCTTTATTTAAATTTAATTGGTGAAAATGTAGTTTTGCCCAAACACTCGGCACGAATTCAAAAATTGCCGAAGTTGGCGAATTTTTTTTCGCTGAACTTTAAGTCTGCAAAGCGGACCAGGGTATCCACATTTTGCAAATACCGCCAAATAATTCCTGTCGCCAAGGGTGGTTGGGATAAATTGTATTCCAAACATTTAATTTACCGGATGAATTAAGAAACAAGCCAAAGCTTCAACTGTGCCCCTTGTTTTGCAATGGCAAAGTTGATAGAGCATCGGCGTAGAATTTTCTTGCCTTCGGATCGAATCTCGTCGAAGCATAATTTTTTTTTATTTGATTTTAAAATAATTAATTTTAGTTTTATATGGGAGAAAAAAATTTTCAATTATATAAGATATGTAGCAAGACATAAATTTAGCAATAAATACTGTCAGTGACGAAGTGTGTAGATCGCTGGAAAAAAAATTGCCACATAATATTGTGATTCTGTCATATGTATATTCATATTTCTATTATTTAAGTAATTAATTATTGAATAAAAAGTAACTGAAATAAAAAATTTCTTCGTTGACCAAAGTAGGAATTAACTTTAATTTTTTTTTTATATTATTTGTTATGATTAATATATCATCTTATAAGTGGAAATTGCTTAGGATTATTTACACTTTGTTAAAATCTCGTAAAGATTCTCTTTCCATAAATCGTATGCTGAAATTTATTCAACCATATTCTTTGATAAAATAAATATATTGATTGTTATTCAACTATGTTTTCCTGCTTCAGACAGATATTTAATTTCAAATTTTGTGATAAATTAATTATATATTTCAATTACGATTAAAATAACTTACTTTAAAATCGCTATAACTCTAACATAAACTAAAGTGGCAAAACAAAAGATCCAGAGGTAGTAGCTCCCTTCTTGGATTTCCACATAGCGCTACATTATGATGAAATCCAGTCCACTTTTTAATACTTTAGACGCTCATTTTTTCTAGCGATTTTATATTAATTAATTTGATTTCGGTATCGATACTGATTTAAAGTAAGACATTCATTTAGATTATTGGATGAAGATAATTTCACTCTTAAGCCCTTTTTTTAATGAAGGAGAATAAGTTTACCCAGCCCAACAAATATTATTCAAATATCGATTTCTGCATCTAATTATGTTGTATGTGCAGAATATTTACAAATTTTATTCTGATTTTATAAATATTACACTCAGCAAAAGGAATTTTAAATTACTTGCATTTAGAATTCATTGATGATGATGAATTAAACACATTTCTTGTCATAAAATTTCAGAAAACAGACATCTAAATGTAGTGAATACTACAAGCTGTGCGAACATATCTTGCACAGATTACAGTGTCCTTCGCTTGTACTCTTTTATCATAATGTATCTTGTATTTTATATTTAGGGGGATAAATATAATACCCACATCCTGAAAAAGATTTAATATAACCACAGAAATTTAGAGGTTAACATCACCAATTTAAATTAAATCGGTATTCGAGTAGAATGTAAGGTTCGAATCCTGATTCAATAAATGAATTGATCTGTGGAATATTGAGAGCAATATGTGTATTTCAAATCGAATTTATTTTGTTGTCTCAACAATACGTACTACAACATTTAGGAAAGAAGAATCTTCAAGTATCATCCAACTATGGTTAAAAAATTAGAAATACAAAACCAGTTAACCTCATTTTCATTACGGTGATACTTATTCAGTTAAACCATATCTCCAATTATCCGATTACTTTTGTGTATCCGAATTGCCTTTGTTACGATCTAGCTACTGGCGTTCTTCCCACCGAGTCGTGGGATCGAATCCTAATTTCACTATAGACCAAGTCTGTTTCTGTGCAGGCACTCATTGGTATGGTATGAGAGTTAGGAGAATTTAGTTTAGTTTATTTTTTATTAACATCGCACTAGAAGCAACACGAGGGCTATTGGCGATGGACCACGTAATTTTGAACCATTGTCAAGTGACGAGGACGATACCACACCAACGGGAGGACTATAGGTCTCGACCGATTTAACGTGCATCAGCCCCGGCTACACGGCGGGTCTTTAGCGGGCAAGGATCGAACCCGCGACAGCCTGTCACGGGTCCGAAGCCATGAACACTAGGCTACCGCGGCCACAAGTTAGGAGAGAGGATACCAGCTCAGTTTTTTCTTCGTCACTTTACTGAGGTTCAGAATAAGGTCTGTTCTGAGTAGCCTTCGTGTTGCTTCTAATGCGACGTTAATAATCAAATAATCAATCAAAAATTCTCCTATTTTTGTGGAATCTGGATTCAAACCGATGAATCGATTTGTACAAAAACGGCAAATGTCGGACATATTTGTACTAAGACTTCAATTACTACTTATTAAGGCTACTAGGACATATGAGGAATCATGGAATACTATATTTTAGAATCCTTGTTTTTGAGAAATATATTTTAATATTAATAGTGGAACTTAGATATTTGTGTGCCGTATAATGATATTATAATTATACTATTGAGCTATAAGATTAACTTTTTTTTATCAAAAAAATATTTTCGCCTCTTTGTTAAATTTGGACATGATTTGTGAAATATATTTGTATTTAGGTACCATTTTGAAAAGGACTATCACAAGATTTGGTTCCAATTTTCTTAATGCTTCTATACTTAAGTATATTGTGAACCAAAATATATATATTTTTACTCTATGTAATACTTAAATTTTTAAGAAATAAGAAAGCATAACAAATTTATTTTTTCAAAAATATATTCTGAGATTTTTCGAAAAAAAAAATTAATATCATTAAAAAAAGTTGGTTTACTATTTTATGTGAATTAGTCTGCAAACGAAGCGTAAAATATTTTGTACATTTATGGAATATTATGTTGGAAAATAATAGCTAAAAATACAATTATAAAAGAATTCCTATTTGCATTGAAATGAAAGCGAAAGAGAAACACTCTTAGACTAAAAAATACTTTATATTTCCATGAAAGGATTAAAATATTATTGTTAAGCTCACAAAAAAAATTAAACTTTACGAATAATTTTCAAAAAAAAAATGCCACATAGAGAGGAAGAGTCTTATATTCTATATTTTATTTTCCATTGCTCGTTCTGATACCATTAAATTGCCTGTTTAAAGGGAGTCAATGTAATGTAGCCAAAGTTATAAATAATGTACATGTTCCATTGTTTTGTTTGCATTTTATGTAATTTTTGTAATAAATATCCAATTATGTAAGCTGTTAATATTTAATTTATTGAATTTATATGATTTGTTAATTTACTGAATTTCTCTAAGTAAACAGTTCCTTTCAAAGTTTAGGGATTTTGAATTAATATGTTGGCGAAACTTTGGATGGGTATTGGCGACATTTGCTTCGAGAAAAATATAACAACCCATTCTCAGTTTCTATTAAGTGTTGTTGTTTTATTGAGTCTTGCACCGAAACTCACGGTGTTAGAAATATTTAAAAGCTGTTCCAAATTATTACTACATCAATAACAGTGACTAGTCGCCGGAGAAAGAAAATGTTTTGTTTTTTTCGTTGTTGAAAAATGTTTTTTTCCTGAAACGCTTTATTACAAGATTGCACAAGGAAAAAAAGACAGCATTGTATCGACAGAAACCTTTTCCTCGAGCAAATATTCAATTACTTTTAATCAATATGAAGGTCATTTAGTATACGTGTATCATACGATTCGTATTATTCGGCTATTTCGTTATCTGACAAAAGGTCCATTACCATAATGACCTTTCTTTTCTAGATTCTATAATTCATTGCCTAACCATCGATTCGAGATATGATGAACCCAGCCGTAAAGTGATCAATTTCCACTAAAGATACACAATACGAAGTCATTCAGTAAAACTGTGTTTACCAAAATATTCATTTTCCTGATAGAATCCGATTTGATGGGTTATAAATTTGACCGCATACTCCTTTAAAATAATCTACTAACTGTCAAAATTTATTTTAAGAGTAGGAAATTCTTTCTTTTTTTAAATTATTTTCAACTGATAGAATACATCAAAGACATATATAGTAGGCATGCTTAGAAACATACCAATCAGTATGTAATACTGGATTTAAATTTTTGATATTTGTTATAAGGATAGCTTATTTCGTTCTTCTAAATGAAAGCAAACTATTATTCTGCATTGAGTCAGCCAAAAGATAAAACAATGAAATTAGAACAAATATACGGACTCGCTGTTAATGTTCTCTGTTGGTTAGGGTTTGTAGAATATTCAAATCCAAGTATTCTAAATCGTATAAAAACTATTATATTTCTACTTCTTTTAATCATTACATACATGGATACAGTAATCCTGCATTTAGTATTATTGTTCGACTCTCACTTTGCCTCTAGAATCCTTTTCGAAAATATTATCTGCATTTCCTCTAGTGTCATTTTGATTTTTTTAGCAACTCAACAAAAGCGAAGACTCACAAAGTTGCTGAAGACTCTTCAGTTCTTGTTTCCCCTGGAATGGAAAAGGAAAATAAATTATGCAGTGATTTGTATATGCTGCTTACCTTTCACCTACGGCTTTGCAATGGTGTTCGCAAACATTGAGTTCCCGGATGAATTCGAGTTTAAATTTCTCTGTTACGGTATTGTGATCGAAAATAAAGCCATCACATATTTAATAGCGTATTATAAATATTCTATGTTTTACTTGTTACATCCATCTCTTACGAATTTAGTAGCCTTGACATACTGTATATCTTGTCAAATCTGTTCTAAATCCTTACAACAGCTGTCTTCGGATATGAAGAAGTATGATCCAATAAAATTCTCGACGAAGATACAAACCGATTTCCAAATGAATCGTAATAGAATTATAAAGGTGTTGGAAGAAATACAAGAAATTTTTTCGAAAGCTTCTCTCGTCATCTGCATTGGAAACTTCATGTCATGTTTCTCGAATCTAGGAGAGTTGATATTTTATTCCCCCAAACGCATTGCCTTGATTCTTATTGACGTGATATTTTTGTCCACTAGTACGTTAGTTACATTATTATCAATTTTCTACAGCGCTGGGCAAGTGCCTCTAGAATTGAACAAGTTTTCTCGAATTAACCGAAAACAATGCCAGAAAAGAGCATTCTTGGGAGAAATTGAAGAAAACGCTCAACTTGATAGAATGTTGTTGCAAGAGGAAACTTTCGTATTATCTGGTTGTGAAATGATTTATTTTACTCGCAGTGGGATTTTGACGGTTTTAGGAACCCTTCTGACGTATGGATTGCTTGTTGTAAGTGTTGATCTGAAAAAAGAAAATAAATAATTGTTTTTAAAAGAAATATTTTCACGCATTTTTTCTCAAGTGTAGATCTGAAACAACAATATTATAAGATACTGCTTTATTTTCCTTTATTATGAAACTCCACAACAACCTTGTGGTAAAAAGTGTGGTATTTAGATTCAATTAATTCAAGGACAACTCTTAAAATAAAATTTGTCTATTTGTAATTGAGCATCACTATGTAATATAAATGCCAGAATAATTATACTTGCAATAATCTCTGTAATTCTGCAACATGGCTTTGTGTGAATCTATAATTCTATCGTCTACTCTATTGGAATGCAATTGACCGTTAACATCTGCGTGATTTTGCATGCAGCGGTCCCAAAATTATGAATAACTGTGTATAGTGAAATTAAGCACCGATTCAGCCCTCTTTAGAAGCAATGATATTGACCTTAAACATCTATGTGATTTTACATGCAGTACTTCTTGTGATTCTTCTTGACATTATATCGTGAAATTAATATTTGATTCAATCCTCTCTACTCTATAAGCGACAGGGTGAATTTATGTACTACATTCCCCCAAATTTGGCACGACGATAATTGTTGAAATTTTCTTTTAAATAATAACTGAAGTTAAATTATTTAATATTGTAAAATGTTTCCTATAAAAGTTTTTTTTATTTTGCCCATAAACATAAGTAATAAAAGTTGCACATAAACATAAGTAATAAAAGTTGCACATAAACATAAGTAATAAGTTTATTTTGGAATAAACATAAGTAAATATAAGAAATTACACAATGCAAATAAAACATTTTATTTACAACATCTGGGTATTGTAGCTCTTTGACAAGTCGGAAGTGAACAACATAAAGGAGTTAATATGGCAGTACACAAAGGCACTGTGCGTTTTAAAATATCTTTAAATCAGGTAACTAACTATACGTATGAATTTTAGATCTGGATTCATAATCCGTATTTTCAAAGCACTGAACTGAAATAAAATTCTTTAAAAACTTAACATTGTGTGGTAAATGTAATGTAAAAGTTTCGAAGCCATTAGGGATTTAACAAGTCATGATTATCGGAAATATGGCAACTGAAAAATTAACTTGAAGTGGAATTTACTTTTAGTTTTTAATTTGTTAATATGTAGTTATCTATTTTGAAAACAGTATAAGTATATGTTGCTTCCATTTTAAACTAAGTTAAATGATTCCATAGAATGTTCTTTTAAATACATTTACGATGGAAATGAAGCAATTGCAAACTTATTTTTGAATATTTGGAACTATGTAAGATAAATAATACTTAAAAATGTAATAAATTATTTAAAAAAATGTGTTAATTAGAATACTTAGCATTTTGAAGATGTAATTACATTCTAATTCTTAAGAATTATTATTAAATTAGTTTAATTAAAAGAGTAGTGGTAAATAGAAATAACTATTCATAATAAAGGTATCCATCAAATTCGAAATATTTGAAGTCGTTCCTATTGATAAAAATAGAGGGAAATTGAAGTGAATACTACTATTATTGAACTTTGACGGATAAGAAAAATGTATTTTTTAAGTAAAAACTAATCCTTTAATTCAATTATTTTAGTTTATATTCTTCTTACGTTTTAATATTATTTACACTTAAAATTCATTATAAATTTGTGCAGTTCAATGAGAATTTTTAACTCTTTTATGTGGTTTATTCTAACTAAAAGTCATCTAATTTGACTGAATTTTCAAAAGCGGATTCCATTAAATTAAACTATTATTCGAAAAAAATTATCATCCTTACATTTTGCTTGAAATTTTGGATGCAACTCAGAATTGTAATAAAACGCTTCTATAGTATTCTTCTATTATTAAAAATTGGTAACGTTATGGGACTTTATTATGTTGCTTGAAATTTAAAGTATAAACATTGTTTTGATTCAATCCAATTACGCATTTGTAAACTAATCACTAAAATAAGAATATCCGGAAATTATGAATTATCCCCAAATTCAAAATTTGTCTTGCGAATTTCTGCAGCAAATTTGAAACTCACTTTTTTGAAGAAGCATACTAAATGAGAAAAAAATTCACCAAAAAATATGCAGGGTATCATTAAATACACGAAGGCCAGAGGTTCAAAAATAAGCAAACACAATTACTGAAATATATGTTTCAGATTTCTGAATAATGCGTGGAAAATATCTTTCATCAATCAGAAATATCTTGGGAGTTGTTTTTCTATAGACGTTTTATTAACAGGGTGAGACAAAAATCTGTTCTCTTGGAGTTTATTCTTCATAAAAATCGTAAAACGGGATTCATTGGATTTCTTAGAGAATAAAAAACTAAGAAATTTATGTTCTTATAAATGAGTTTTAATATAACAGACGTATCTTCGAATTTGTCGAGGACAGTTTTATTATAATTTCACAAGAATCTCCCAAAAAGATTGTGTCCTAAATTCCTTTTTAGTTTTATTATTTAACTTGAAGCTGCATTTAGTTTATAGAATATGTTATCAAAAATGTTTGCTTGTAGTTCTGTAAATTATTTCAGATAAATTTTCATTGCTATTGCAGCAAAATAGATGTTAAAATACCTCAGGAACATTATATATATATATATATATAAATTAAAATTAAATGTAAAGAAAAATAAATGTAATTAAAATGTAAAAGAAAGGAATTTATAAAACAATAATAAATAATTTTCCCCATTATATGACTATAATAAGTAAATAATTAAACTCAAAGTTACAAGAACTGCATTCTAGTTTAACTTTAAATGTACATGGATAAATAGTTTTC
Organism: Nephila pilipes; assembly: GCA_019974015.1. NCBI lineage: Eukaryota > Metazoa > Arthropoda > Arachnida > Araneae > Nephilidae > Nephila > Nephila pilipes. The sequence goes on from BMAW01022561.1 coordinate 24,715, forward strand.
AAAGTATGTAAGTTAAGCAATAAAACACGAAATAAACTGTTCATATGATCAACTTTCAATTCAGAAACATTTTTCAATCTATAAAAATATATATTCATTGCTACTTGTTGAAATAACATTTTATACTTCTAAAGAAAATATTCGAAATAAATTGCAGTTATCTGTATGGCAACAATTCTGAAAAGTAAACACAATGGATCAGTTCAGTCCGGGCTTAGCTGCGAAAGTTTTGTGATTACAATAAAAGATGTTTCGAAACATACTACAACATGGAATGGAACGTCGTCAAATGAAATGTTCGCTACCAATTGCTTTAACACAAAAACAATTCCTTTTCTATTTTATTTTCAGCAGACTGTTTCAGAATGATTAGAAATAACTTATAGTTTCAATACGTTTCTATATCGCTTCAAAAATAAATTTATATGACACTATCAATATATAGCATTTTTTTGCTATTTCCTATAATTATTACTTGTCTTTAATTTATCGTGAAACTTAAAATTTTCTTTTTTTGTAATTTTGTGTAATATATTTTTCCTTTCAACAGTGCTAAGTTTAAAACATTTATTAATTATTTATAAAATAAAATATGCAATTTCTTAATGATTTTGTTAAAAATATTTTTATTCAATCATTTTTTTAAAAAAGGTTACAATTTTTTGTTCTTAAATATTATGAAAGATAAAAATTGATCGCGCATTCTTTTTTATTTACTGCAGACAAAAATACAATGTAGGAAATTAAATTTTCACTAATATTATTTTTATTTTGTGTTGAATATGTTTCTCTATATTATGACTATAAATCTATTTTCCTTTTATAATAATATGAAAACAAATTGAAATAATAAGATATTTAGTAGGAAACTTCTGACTTGTGATATTTACAGTATAAGAAGTCTTCGGAAGCAAAATAAAGCTAAAATTTGTTCGAAATACTTAAGAACTGCAAATGATTTAAAGGAAACAATATCTCTAAATTATATTATTTTCATTTTCACACATATAAATGATAAAAAATATAACGCTTTCAATTCTAAAATTGCACAATATAACACAATTATATTTTATAAAACGATTTTTTAATATATTTTATGGTATGTTTTATTTTAACAAGAGAATATTTCTTACAAAATTGCATTAATGTGTTTGATATACTCAACTGTGTTTTTGCATATGGTTTCAGAACACACATTTTTTTACACAGTCACTAATTTTGATTTTATTGAGTTTTCCATGGAAGTGTTAAATACAATAAACTAAAATATTCTGATATTGTTTTTGAATGGACTACTATGAAAATAAATAATTAATTAAAAGTTTTAAGATTATACATCTCTTTCGAAATAGTTTAATTACTTGTGGGCATTAAATATTATTAGCTCAAAACTCCCTTACTTCAAACAATGTAAATATTATTAGCCTCTGCGTCGAGGCAAAAAATGAACATTGGTACTAAAGTCCTTACTATTTTAGGAACACGGTGCAAAAATAACTTTTTTCTTATAACTGAATTAATTGAAATCTAGAATTTTTTGTAAAAAAAAGGGATAAAATAGAATATACAAAGTTGTTATTTTCAATTCACCATGAACCGAACGACATTAAAACAAATCAATTATGGCACACACCTACAAAATATCTAGCACCTTTTTTTTTTTTTTTTTTTTTTTTTTTCAATTCAGATTTTTTCAGTTTTATACAAATCAGAAACAATCCGGTGATGCCTGATCAGATATACGTTTGGAACAAATGGGGTAGACTTTACAGCCATTATTGATGGGCAGGTTGTGGATCCCTGGTTCTCTCCATATGAAAGCACGGAAAAATCACTGGTTAAACTGAACCGGGACTTATCAGTGAAAAGAACAGTCACCCATTGATCCATGATCCAATCTCTATGATCTCTGTAGCATTTTGCGAATACACTCCTGTTCGCAGAATTGAGTGGGATGCAAACAACAAGTATTCTTGCAAACAGCCCTCTCTCATGAAGTCTTCTGAAAACAGTTACCCTTGAAACTCGGATTATTGTGTCTGCATACAACTCATTAAAGATCTGGTAATCTGAATTTTCCCTGTTATACCTCGCTGTAATGGACAAAGTGTGATCTTCTCTGGCCGTCAAGGTTCTTGGACGACCTTACCCAGACTTTCTCTCGAAGGACCCGTATCCTTAAGCCCTTTCCATAAGTTGGACACGACACTGGGCGTTAAACCGAATTCTCTACAAATTTGGATTTGAGACTGGCCTACTACTAGCCTACCTACAATTCGCCACCTCATTCCATCATCTAAGCGTCTGTCATTACTCACTTTTGCTGTTTGAGTTTTAATTTAAGCCATTGATGCAAAAAATACAACACAAAATTCGGCGACATGCGTTATAGAAGAAAATGCGGATTATGGCACGCGCGCTTATGAATCCTTTTTTTCAACTGGTTCAGCCCCCCCACAGGTTTACGCTTACGTATTCAACGTACGAGATTTCATTTTTGTTTCGAAACAGTATTTTGACATTTTATATATATATATATATATATATATATATATAAAGAATTTTTATATTTTGAGACGCCTTCCGACTACAGTCATTCGAGGAGCAAGCACGAGAGGCGCATGCACGGAAAGCGCAAACATGATTAACAGTTCTCAACAATTATTTTTTTTATTAAAGTGTAACATTATAAAATTCACAAAAATAATATCAAGCTCATATCCTGGTGAAATAGCTACGTGGAAGTCGAAAATCGTATATTTCCCTTCCCATTCAATTGCCGTACCTTAGCTTGCCGTGCATTATTTCTAAGAATCGGGACATTCTTAAAACTCCGCGGGACACGTGATAAATTGTTACAAATCGGGACGTCTGGTCATCTTAGTCTTCCCGTCATTTAAATGAAATGTTAATCCTATGAAATTTCGATTTAAATTCTCACATTTTTATTATTTGATCTTTTTGAATGCAATAAAGTGCATCTGAAAGAACAAAAAATAATGAATGTTTTCGTGGAATCACTTTTTCCCTCCAATTTTCAAAAATATTTTTAAAGACCGGAACACTTGCTATCGAATTATTAAAATAGGGATAAAAAAAAGTTTTAAAAGTGAGAGGGGGGAAGTAACTTTACAAAAATATTCATAATTTTTTGCTCATCCAATTGCACTTTATTTCATTCAAATTGATCAAATAGTAAAGCTATGAGAATTAAAGTTGAAATTCCATGCGATTAACATTAAGCTGAGAAAATCAAAATGGTGGGTAGACGGGAGCCTTAATCAATTACAAACTTTTGATAAAATTGTTCCTATGCTTTTTTACGTCACGTATTTTAATGCTAAATGATTGAAAATATCATTAATTTAAATGTTAAATGACCTCACAGCAATTTTTTTTTATTAAAATGCTTTGAGAAGTCACAAATGGAATTTTAATTATATCATACTTTGTCTTTCTTTTTTTTTGCAGCCTTTATTTTTAGTTGCTTTAAGTTTTTCATAGACATTTTATTTTGTAAGTCATATAATTTATTTGAAATTGGTAATTTAGTATAAATATAAACTCTTTATTTTTTTTCAAGATTACAATTTACCAGTAAATTTAAGAGAGCTTCAACTGAATCCTTTTGGCAACCATTTTAAATAAACATTTTAAGATATATAAAGTAAAATAAATAAATAAATGCTCAAATAAATAAAACTGAACAAACACTTTAACCAGAATTACAAATATTTAATTTCGAGTGTAAGTGCTACAATAGGTATTTAGTTTATTTTTAGCTTTTAGCTTGGAATACCTTTTAAGTGTTAAATATACTATGATTTAATGTATCTATTTATTATATACTTGAATAGAAGACAGAGAAATATATGATTAAATATGCAATACTTACAAATGTGACCACATATTTAAACATTCACAAATCAGAGAACATATGTTTAAAATATTTACGAGAATGGCAATATGAATAACTAGTTTCTATAGACTCTTTAATTATGAATGGACTTTACCAAACAATGACCTGCTTCAAGCGAATTTAACAGCATTTGCTTCAATGATATTTTATGAGGGCAAATTTGTACGATGAAATTCAAGCGAACTCTCAGAAAGAAGTCACACACCATTTGTATTCCAAGCCACTAAAAGACACTAGTATAATACCGTTGAAATCAATATGTGAAAGAATGCAGACAATTATTTATACCAGAATAAAAATCGCGTTTGTGTAATAAATTAAAATGTGGGGCACATTATTTAATTTCCAAAAAAAGGCGGAAACGGATTATTATTGGACATAGAAGATGAAGGGAAAGTTATAAAGACATTATAAGATAATTAAAGGAATTCTCGAATATTCAGAGACTATTCATTTCGAGAAAATTTATTTCTTTGGCAATTATTTGAGGGAACCAAGTTCAGAAAAGGAATGAATAGTGTTATTAAAGTGTACAGACGTATAGAGAATGCCATTGTAAGTAGAAAATTTGAATACAATATGTGTTATATTTCTGGCATCAAAAAATTTAGTAAGATTAACAGCTAAATTTGTTAGAAGAATATAAATATTATTTTTTTCTCTATTCTATACTATATTAAATATATTTTAACTACTTTAAATAAAATGTACCTAATAGCGTTTCAACACATATTTAATGAAAGTAATTTTAAAACAAGGAATAAAGTGTAAGACACAATATAAAACATACAAAAATTTCTGTAGCATACACTTTATGCCTTGGTGTATTAAACCTATTGAACTAATTAAGATAGTCTTTGAATTATTTTTAAATGTTTGAAAATTTAAAACTATTTAATAGTTTGAATTTTTAAGGATAGAAAGTAGCAAATTACACCTAAATTATAAAAAATGTGCTTTTCCCAACACAATTTAATATATTCATACATATTGTTATAATATAAAATTAAATTTCATAATAAAATTTATATAAATGATATTTCTTAATTTTACTGAATGTGTTATGATGGGCAAATATTACATAGCAAAATATTACCTAATTCACTACTTATAAAACCTTAAATTTATATGTTTGCTGATAAAAATCTTAACTCACTCTAACTTAACTTATATTAGAAATTAATTAAACTAATTCTGGTGGGTTTGTTAGGATTCTTCTTTGTTGGTGGAATATGCTACACAAGATGTAGCTGAACCAATGAGTCAATGTTAAAGTGAAGGTGAAATCATATGAATACACTTTAGCACAGGAAAGGGGTACAGAAATAAAAATATTGATGAAAAAAACAAAAATTCCGATTGTTGAGAAAATAAAAAAGAGTACATTGTGTGGAATTGATATTGTGAGTGATTCCTTTACCACCCCATACTTCTTATCTCATTGAATCAGCGACATGATGAATCTCATCTTTGTGGAAGAGGTATTACCAGAATTGCTTGATAATCTTCCAGTTGCCATTCGAAGATTAATGCGCTTACAGCACGATTGATTGCAACATTTTAATAACCTTAATTACTAATGTCACATTTGTCCCTCGATGGATTTGACATGATGGACTAGTCGCTTGATCAGCATATTCGTTCAAATTACGAAGTTTCGCTTTTTCATACTGAAATATCTTAAGTCATTCGCGTCTTCCAGACTTCGATTCCCTCTGATGAGGACTGCATTACATGATTTTCTGTTTCAAATGCAAATGTCTGTGCATCTTCTCCCTAATTCAAAAGGATATTCCAATCATCACCAAGCAAAATGAGCTGTAAGCTAAGGAATTTCTGAGAAAGGCAAAAATTTGCTGTGATAAATAGCATCATATAAACAATCTGAGCTCCATACTACTATTTAAGGGAAGTTACAATGTAAACAATGAATTATTTTTGTGGGGGTTGAAAACGAAAAGTCATGGTGAAATATAATGAATACTGATGAAAGGGATAACAGGCGTTTTATTTACGTCTATATAAAAATCTTGATAAGAATGGCTTGATACTGTAATCAATTGAACTTGTATCAGATTGTTAAACTTAATTAAATCAAATATTTGGATCAAATTTATTCAAAAAGTCCTAGGTATTCACAGTTAAACAATTTATTCATCTATATACAGGAATTTGACGTATATTACTTGTAGAGATGATAAGTAAAAGCAGTTTTATTTTACTATTAGAAATCAGCAGAATTTTAGTCAAAATATCCCTTCTAATCAGCGCTTTTGTGACTGAGGAGAAAAAATTGCTTCTCCCCCCCACATTTCTGGAATGATCTGTCTGCCCATTTTCGCCACATGTGGTGAAGGTTTTCATATTACAAAGGAGAGTCAGTAATTATTCACAAGTCCGAAAGAGCGTAATATTACATCACAATAAATTTTTCTAAAATCCTAGTTCCCACTTTAAACTGAATGACTTAAAACTTTTAAACTAATTTCATCTATTTCAATGAAAATAATATGTAACATTTTTGATATCATAAATCTTCCTTAAATATTCTAAGAATTTTTTTTTTTTTTACTTTTTATTATTTTTTGTTTCTTAAAGAAACATATGCCTTAAATATTAAAAAAAGTGTTGTAAGCAAGGCTTTGAGATATATATATATAAAAATATTTATACTTAATAAATGCTTCTAGCTCTTAAGAGATCCCCATTTTTGTTTACTAATTTTCTTTTCCTTTTGCTTACTAATTATGAATTGGTGTTAATTTTTTTTTATTCCATTTTTTATGCGTTTATATGTTAAGGAGAAATAAACAAAATTATAAAAAACCAGTCTATCATGTACGGAGAAAAATTATTAAATGAGGTATTTATTTTAAAGATCTGAAGCTTATGTCCCTTATCGTTGACATTGATACAGAATGTGCACACAGCCTACTAAAGTAAGGGGGGAATATTTCCATTAAGCTACGAACAATGATAGCACCGTCGTATAAAGGATCGGGAACATTCGTTTGGAAAAAAGGGAATTATCTGTCTCTGAAGAGCTTGGTACAGCAGTTGTTTATACTGTACCTGAAATAAATGAGAAAAAAAATGGTACAGCATATATACTTCCGAGTTATAAGCTTCAAGACAAGTAATCATAAAATGAAAAGAATATCCAATAGAGGAAATATAAAAATATACTTCAAACGGAAATTGCAGAAATGGTAGGTAGTACGACATAAACAGTTTGAAGAATGATTGTGATGGAAACTAAGCTATTGTACGTTAAAAAAGATCTCTCCCTTTCCCTTTCTTTTAAATCTTGGGAAATAAATAGTGGTAAATTTTATTTTTGTATCTTTGACGCCAAAAATCAGAGTGGAAATCTTATTAAAAAACCAAATATCATGGAAACAAAATTACAATCAAAGCTATTGAAATTGGTGGTGTAACAAAAGTGATTTTATAATCACTAGATGTTGATATATATAACTGAAAATTAACAGGTAAATTTCAATGATTTTGATGTAAATGAAAAAACATTTCGTTATGTTGATTACCCTAGAATGATCCATTCGTAATACAGCCATCCCAAGCAAATCGACAGATGAATTTAAAATTTGAACATCAACACAACTCCATCGTTCAAAATGAGTGGAATGTTTCTTTCCCTCGCTCTAAGGCGCGTGCATTTCAACAAAATAGAACTACTATTACTACTAACTAAAGAATGTTCACCTCAGGTACAATTAACTTCTGAAATATCGACCATTAATAACGATGTAGCCCGCGAAAAGACAGTGCAATGTTTGGGGTGCTTTCTGTGAGCAGGTATTGTGAATGTGTTCCCTGTCGGGGGGTAAGTACTTGCACCCACCACGAATCAATGGCATGAAGCCTTGCATCTTTCTGGTAGAGGTATTACCAGAATTACTTGACAATGTTCCAGTTACCGTTCGAAATACCATGTGCATGATGTTGTTCCAGTCCATTTCGACATTAATGTCCGAAATTACAACAATAATATATTTTACATTCAATGGATTGGATGAGCTAGACCAGTCACTCGACAAACTTGTTCCCCCCATTTATGAAGTATTCATTTTTTCTTACGGGGTCACAAGAATACAATTAACTTACATGAGGACTTCAATGCAAAATTTTCAGTTACTACTGAAACTGTTCTAATGCTGAATGTTGAGATAAGTAACTGGATGCCGTCACAGAATACGCACATCTAGAAGTCTCATATTTCTTAAATAAATTCAAAATTCTTACAGTCTTAGACACAGATTCTTTTTTTTCTCCTAGAAATATTACCAATATTATATTGAGACAGGAGATATTATAGAACTTAATAATAAAAATACAATTTTAAGAAAGTATAATGGATTTGAACATGATTAAAAATATTTTATAGTCTGTACTTGCTCATATCTTGCCTCACATATTAAAATAATATAATTTGAAATGCAAATAACATTTCTTAAGAGAAGATGCTACCTTTTTTCTGTTTATATGTAGTTTGATTACTTTTATTTAAATCTATATTTTAAAATAAATTATCTTTTGTACATTGAGAACACCAAATATATATTTCATTTTCAACGAAATAAACGTAAAGAGTAAAACCCTCAAGAAATCGCTTAAATTCTATAAATTTTAACTATTATTATTTTCCAAAAAAAAAAAAAAATCCTAAGTTACTTTACAAACATGAAAACTTTTTTAAATCAATAAAAAATATTGTTGTGGTTGTATCAGGAGCTATTCCTCTTTTAGGTTTAACAATAAACTGTTACTGGTTAAGTGCCAAGATAAGAAAACTATGATAAACTAGAATTAGAGCAACAAAAAATATCGATTTATGAATATCGTCAGATAATGTAAGCATTTCAAGATAAATTGAAATCGTGACATTATCTTAACATATTTACTCTAACTATAGATTTACCTATAGTCAATAGAAGTATTTTTGTTGCCTTTAGAATGTCTAGACAGAAATATTATGAGAGAAGACATTTCGTGCTTTCATTATTTTCAGGAGGTTAAAAAGAAATTATTTAAAATATTTATCTGAAAGTCTGTCAAAAGATTCCAAAAAGATGTATAATACACTTAATTTCGATTGCTTAATATTTCCCATATTTTTACAGCAGCCACATTTTGCAGAAAAAAAGGTTTTATTTTATTCATTAACTATGATTAAAAATTTTAAATTATTTTAGAACTGAATTATCTGAATTTGCGAAATGCATCACTTTCGAAGGGAATATAACTTAAACAAATAAGGAATTCGAAACTTTTACTATACAATATTAATATATATTTGCGTTAATTCTCATATTTCATGTATTTTCAAAGAAAGAGTAAATGTTATAAAAATATTAAAATAGGGCTCTCACTTTTTAATAGCAATAATAAAATGTCAAAAATAAATAAAAATAGGGGACATTTCAAAGTTATAAAAACAATAATTTACTGCATACAGAATTCTGTTTTGAAGTATTTTGTTACAGTATTTCGAAAGAATTGAATCATTTATGTCTCTTTATAATATAAATATGTCCTTTTTTTCAAATGAAACTATTTAGTGTATATTGTTTAGTGTATATTGTCGATTTAGCTGGTCATATTTATTAATATTCGAATATATGAAGAATCCCGTCTCAAGGAATGTGAATGATCATCCTCTTTACTAGGGCCAAAACCACTTATGCCCAATACTAGAGGTGTTGTGTTGGGTACTAAACGATTTTTATTAAAATAAACATGTATTTTACGATGAATTAAATAACTTTGTAAATATTGTGTGGTTTTATTTAATTATTATGATAGAGGAACCTTATCAATGCGTCGGTTCAGCTGGTCCCATGCATTTATATTTCAATGTATCACGAAACCCACTTTCAAGATAATGTGCATGATCTTCCTCCTCAATGGTAACTTCCCTCCTCTTCGTAATACTAAAAGTGTAGTGTAAGTATTCTGAACTTTTTTATAAATATGAATATAAACTTTAATACCAGAGAAACCATTTTTTTCCTCTGTATTTAATATGACAAATAAACATCTTCCACGTGTCGATCCAGCAGGTTCCGTACATATAAATTTCCATGTATGAAGACTCTAGACAATGCACATGATCTTCATCTTCACAGGGGCCCAACCATCCATTGCGCTGTACTAAAGATGTAGTGTCAATGTCCAAAACCGTTTTTATAAATATAAATATGTTCCTTATTTCAAAAGAAACTATGTTGTGAATATTGTTTGGTTTATTTAATTTATTTGACAGATGAGCATCATACACTTGCCGATTCAACTGTGCCATACATTTATATTTCAATGTATGAAGAACCCCATCTCAAGAGAATGTGCATGATCTTCCTCTCACTAGGGCCCAACCTTCATCTATCCAATAGTAAAGGTGTAGTGTGAAGGTACTAAACTGTTTTTTGGATATCAATATGTATTTTATTATTAATGATAATATTTGGTGGATATTGTGTGGGTGCAGTTATTTTAACATGACAAAGTATTATCATCCAAGTGCCAATCCAGCAGGTTCCATACATGTATATCGATATAAGAAGAATCCCGTTGCAAGGCAATGTGCATGATCAACCTCTTCACTGGGGCCAAACCCTACTCTGCCCAGTACTAATGATGTAGAGTAAGGTTCCTAAACCGGTTTTTATAAATTTAAAAATATATTTTATTTCTAATGAAATTATTTAGTATGTATCGAATTGAGTGGATTTATTTTATACTGAAAGAGTATCATCATCCCATTGTCGATCCAGCAGTTTTCATAAAATTATGTTTTATATGTTTTCGGAACCTCGTGTGGAGAGAAAATGCATGATTTAATTCGACCTTTTTCAATGTAGGGCAGATTTATTTGGATTACCCAACACATATGAAAAGCCCTTTATAGGTCATGAGTGTGTCAATCGTGAAATTACATTCAATTAGTGCACAGAAATGTCCATAAAACTGTAGTTTATATTATAAATAAAAATATATTGACTACTATTTACTTGTTTATATGATAGATACGGTACGGTTTTTAAATTTAGTCTAACATATGTCTAGTAAAGATCGATTTTAAATTTTTTTGAAAGTGTAGCAAGCAAACTAATGATTATTTTGATTATGTAAGCTGTTCTTTCTATTGAACACATGTTATCTCCGAGCTTAAAACCCGCACTAGAGGGCTTTCTTTTTGTAAAGGGGAGAGTGTTTGATGTCACACGATTCCCTCAGACGGGACCTGACTGAATCTCCGAAAGGAGCTGTTGTAAACGAGTGGTAGTAAGGAGTATAAATAAATTGTTGTTGTTATACAACCTGATATGTTTTTGTCTTAAGACAACTGTGAACTGTAATCTAATGATTATTAACTAAGTTAACAAAAAGTATAATTAAAGGAAGTGAGTGTGTGTGAAGAAGAAAAAGATACTCCACACACCATATGCATAATATGAATTACAAATATAAAGAGTTTAGTGTTTTATGAATACGCATTATTTGTGGCGGTCGCGAAGCGGCAGCGCAGATTCGAACTCTGGACCTAGGGGTCCGAAGTTGACGGGCCTACCAATCAGGCCGAAAAGATATCTCATCGGGCTGGTTGAGTAAGGCTTTTTAACTTCTAACATTGTAGTAGAAGAGCATCGCTGCATATTCTCTTAGCCCAGAAAACTCAACCCTGATTTGTGCCTGATGCTTTTTAATGTGTATTTCATCGGTATGAAAACTGGCATTACTTGGAATGAAAACTGTCTATTCCAATATATTTTAAATTAAATATTTACCATGCGCTTTCTTTTTTTATATTTTTTAAATTTCCAATTTATTATGCTACTATTTGCATATGTCATGTTTGGGAGTATCCCATTAAGAAAAGATTAACTTGAGCTTCCTTTTTAACTTATTGCAGAATTTATCGTCATTTCTAATTTATATATAATAGATTATATCTCTTTTTATATTTAATTTTTCATTTAAAAAATGCAATTTAAATCAAATAATTAAAAGCAAACGTGCTTGCAAAATTTACATAAATCGCTACGATTGTTGATAAGCTTAACTAATTTCCAATTTAATAGCTTGGAATATGTATAATCTTTGTTGTGTACATATTTTAAGGTTACCACTAAGTAGGTTTCTAGTGAGGATATATTTATAAATTAACCTCGAATTATGCTACTGTAATAAATCCATTACTCTGTTAAAAGTACAACTTTCTTCTCTTTATCAGGAAATTAATATTTAAATTTTTAGAAACATAATCTTATAAAATAAATCTTACAATGTCATTTTTACTTAGAATTGTCCGTGTAACTTTATAATTATACGAGAGATTAGCCTTTATTTGCTTTGCATTTAATTCGTGTACTAATATTTAGTACACGAAACTTATTAATTAGAACGACAGAGCGCTTGGAATGACGTGATATATTCATAAATTATTATAGATCATTCTGAACTAGCACTAATATATATATATGAACATTAGGCAATAAAATTTTATGTTTCAATTTCTTAAATAATTGGATTATTTATTAAAATATTGAAAAAATTAAATCCTAGAAAAGAATATGAAAAGTACTTATCTGCTATTCGCTTGTGAATGAAGAGTATCTTTTCATGTGTGTAATAAATGGACGTATACAGCATATCAAAAGGCTTCGAACAGCGATCTGTGAGCAATTATTCGGCATTTTTGGTCCTTTAGTGGCAATCTGACACATCACATACATATCTTAGCAAGCTGCATAATAAAATAATAAGAAATTAACTGAAATTTTTTTAAAGTTTTTTTTTATTTTTTTATGTTCCTTATAATAAAATTAGAAGAATTGTTTTGGAAATCGAATACACTTCGCATATTAATTCTATGGGTTGTTGCAAAAATGCTTATAAGAAGGACCAGAGAAAATATCCGGCTGTAGAAATTAAATAAAGCATTTTTAGCATGGTTGTTACGCAAAAACTGTTCTTGTATCAGTCTCGGTGTATTTTCATTTCAAAGGAAATATGAAGTTTTAGAAAAGTATTATTTCTATAAAACAGACTCGCTAGGGAAAATGTAGATACCAGAAAAACATAATTTGTACGCATAGTCATATTAAATATAATCCGAACGTGTAATTAGGTTCATTATGAGTTATTTCAAGTACTAAATATCCTTCATATCTTGATTGAAACATATTCTTATGTAATTTAATAATTTAGAGATTAAGCCAAATCAAACTATATTTTCACGCTAAAATGAATAACATTTTTTTCATCTTTTATTTTGTCAACAAAAGAGATAAAAGTCATTTTTTTTTTTTGTTAAATCTGTGAACATTTTTAACATTGATAAAAGTTTGTCAACTTACGGAAATGAAGAAAACATCTTTGAGCTCGCAATAAAGTGTTTTCCAATGATAGCGCACCGTTCTGTAATTTATAACTGCGGGTTTTGTAACAATAAATAGGTTTTAAAAAAAAACTTTTTTAAACAAGAATCTTTGGGAAACAGCTTTATTATCAAAAGAACACTTTAGAACATTTACATTTTACATACATTTATATATCAAATAAATTTGATAAATAAAATATGCAAAAATAAAATATTGTTATTTAAAGAAATATATACAAAAAGATGATTAATACTTTAATTGTTACTGGAATTTATATTATTGATGTAAGTACCATGGGACGAAAATTCTAATTGTGGCATACACCGTATTATTTATGTGCTTTAAAGAATGTATGTACATGTAACGAAGGTTCATTAAAAGTCAATGTATTGAAGAGAAAAATAGAAAATAAATGTTCACGTATGATAAGCAATTTAAATTAAGTTATAAATCAATTTATAATTATTCTTGATTCAACAAATTCATCATTTTGCATTCAAAAGTTTCCACATTTTCTTAAAACAAACACGATTCAATCCTGTAATATTTAAACTGCAATTTTGTGTTTTTTTTCATATAATCTTAATAGTGTTGATGAAAATTGTTTCACTTACCCATTAGGATGAATGGAATATTATTTAAACGTGTTTAAACATTTTAAATTTTGTAAAACTAACAACATTACAGAGATGTAGTATTTTATTGCTACCATTACAATAAAACGGAGGCATTTAACAACTCAAAGTTTCATTTCACTCTTGCTATTCTTTGTTGACAAAGATGAGAAAGAATTGTTTGAATCAATCCCACTCGGGTAACAAGCTTATTATTGGGTAATAATACGTTTTAGTCGTTAATTGTTGAGTCTTTTGATTAAAATGCATTGTTTCAAAAATGCCTAAAAATCTTATAGTAAAGAAAATTAATAATACACATTAAATATTGAAAAAAATCATTAAGCTAAATACATCATAAACTAAACTACTTAAATATATGATCCATAAAATGAGAATGCTTTTTAAAATCAGTAGGACTTTTTTTGCGGAATGCTTTTCTATAAAATTGGAATGCTTTTAATTCTTCAATATATCTTTAACGCATCTACTTTATGAGGAATGTAAGTCATCGAGACGCAATATATAATCACTCTATAAAATGTCAGTCAGAATAACATTTAACTAAATATATTCTAAGCTTAGAATTATTAAGAATCAAATTATATTACGAATGCGTGGAGTTTTCACTTCATTGGGACCGTTACCAAAGATTATAACCGAGAAATTTATTTAATAACAGCAAATATATGAGTTAAGAATAATGGATCCGAGTCCAATAAAGTTCTGGTGACTGGATCCGAATCAGGAATATATTCACTGAAGATCATTTCACACTCTTCTCGTCTATATAGTGTACTTCTAAATTTGGATATTTCCTCTAACCCCTGTAGTCTTTATATACCTTCAATATCTGTAAGAAATCTAGTGAACTTAGTTACAATAATTTACATAAGTCGCAATTCTTTCTCAATTAAATCAATGAGATAAAACAGGCGAAACGTTTAGTTTAAGAAATCTAGAGAAGTTTGCAACGGACTCTCACACGTTTTTCCCAATAAAATCGATGTTTTTCTTGTTTAGTTAAATATTTTTCATATGCATCACAAACTTGAAAGAACTCTGTCTATTTGTTAGGCAGAAATTATAATTGATTTCCTAAAAAATACATAATCAATCATTGGAAGATATGATGAATCTGCTTTACAATTTTTGATACTTTTCCACTTCACCGGCTCAAATCTCGCCAAGCGGAATTTTTTGGCGACAACACACAATATACAAATATTCCGTTTGGCGTCAGTTGCATCATATTTGGAGACTTTATCTGTTGAGCCGACGAAATGAAAAAGTACCCAATTTTTAAGTGTATCGTTGCGAGCTGAACTATAAATTAGAATCTCATTTACGAATATTTTATTCCATAAAATGACAAGTGATAAATATGTAGCTTTTCCTACTAATGGAATCTGGGATAAGTGAATAAACATTCAGGATTTGGCTAAGAACTCATGCAATATTTAATGTTCAATATGGATCTTTAACTGTCTGTTTTTGAGAAACGAATTAGTAGGAGATATTCCTGATAAATTCGAATGTTGATTTATTTGAATCCCTAAAAGAGAAATTGCTAGTATAAAGTTTTAGATCCTACAACAAACTATATGTTTTTTTTTTTTTTTTTTTTTTTTTTTTTTGAGAATTGAACTAGTAAAAGAAATGGAATTATGAGCTCGTATTTTGATAAACATCATAAAATCTCAAATGGGATAATCTTGAGTCCAAAAACTGAAGAAACCATTGATGTAGTCAAAATATATAGCTTCTACGATGCAAGCAAAAAGTCCTACGGCATTGTTATCTATTCAAGATTGCGTCATTGAAATGAACTTTATCGCATCAAATAGTCGAGAAGTACTAAGATTATAGCTCGTTAGGGCCTTGTAAGCTGCACATTTGAGCTACAAAATCAAGTAAATTATTTATCATAAGAACCTATAAACTTTCCACTATCGGATAAACTGAGAAAAAACTCAACTGGATTAAACGTTTATAAATAAAAGATGAACAGTGTTTTTTTTACAAATCGTGTCAACGAGATGAAGGTTTGACTTTTCATACTTCCTGGTATCAATGCCACTGTAAAAATAATCATGCGGATTTAATTAGTGACCGGAGATTCCTGAATAATTTCTGTATAATTCTATGAGATGGAAAATCCCTTCTTTCTTGGTGCCTCATGACCTATCAGACGTTGAAGGGAATTTTCCCAGCTGAAGAACTTTGTCAGGGACAAAAGATGACATATCCTTGCAGAATTTCTCTTATAAAGGGAAAAAAAGTCTTTAGACTAAATAAGTCAGCTAAGGAAAGCTTGTGCAATGACTCCTTAAACTTGATAGCGAATTTGATGACCAGTTTGGTTACGACGAAAACCTTGGAAACCTTGGCGTTGACCAAAAATCTGGAGGCTTCCGCGAAAAATAGAAAACACCACAAGGAACTGTAATCATGGCGAAATCTCGAATGGAATATAAGCTACGGACTTTCCCTTTGACTTCCCACCTGTCCTGAATGGCTATATAAAGGAGAGATGTGAAATCGGGGGAGATGGATCAGGAAATCGATTGGAGGTGGTCGGCATTTGGTTGTGTGAATCTTTCCAGAAACTGACGGTAACGCAGCCGAGGAAATCTGTTGAGAAATATCTTGTAACCTCGGTTAAGCGTCCTGAATCTTCTTTGAAAGCGCTGAGTATTTCTGCGGAAAGTTGTGCATAATGTGAATTTGTGAGCTGGTGAGCCGAGTGTTGCTCATACAACTATATATATGTGGGTGTGTATGTATAACTATCAACACAAATGCTGTTTTTGCTCCTGTATGCGTGTTACTAATCTGTACAAATGCTGTGTTTCTGTATGTGCTGTTACTGCCAAGCTCATACCTGTGCCAGGTTCCCTAAACCTTAGGAAACAAAGCGTCCTTTGCCATTATCCTACGTGTTGGACTAGTTTCAACGCATACACACTGAGAAGTTTTGTAACACTATCATCTTGAGATAAAATCAAACTTGGAGGAACACAGAACTAAATCTAAAGCAAATATAAAACTTTATATTTACAGCATTCCCCAATTTCTTAGAGATAGTTTATTTCAAAATAGTAATAGGTTCCAAAAAATATGTATTTTAGTTGATATTTTCAGGTACGTCGATAGTCACAATATCTCAAATCGATAGATTATTCTTCTTCTCCGTTATACAAGGTTAAATGAGCAGATTTTTTTTTAATTAAGTAGACTTATTAATGCTTAGAATTTAAAGATATCAAGGATTTGAGAGCAAACTCTAATGTTATCCCTTCAAGTAAATTAAGTATTATTGATCTCTCTCTGGATGAAGACAGTTTAGATTCTAGATGGTTTGATTAACTCTTCCATTAGTTGTAACAGCTAGCACCTAGTTTTTTGCCTACTATAAGCAAGTTAACTCCTTTTATAATTCAATATTGATACAGGAAAATACCTGAATTCTTGTAATCAAACTTTGTTTTATCAAATAAGGAAGAAATATCTTTTGAATTATCAACATTTATTTTGAGAAAAATATGATGCATGTTTGCTTCCTATATTTTAAAGTAATGTAATCCTAAAACATGTTGCCGAAAACCGGAAGATTTATTCAAGGAAAGAATAAATTCTTAATTCGTATATACTTCAGTAGGTTCTAATCTATGTAGAAACTTTTCCATGAGAAACAAAAATCAAAGCAGAAGTCATTTCTTATAAGCATTTTTGGGTGCATATTTATTTGCTTTTAATAAAGGTAGTGAACCTGGAAATAATTTTTGACTTGATCAAAGTCTCTCATGTGTACTATTTAAGGATTTTTTTTATATAAAAAACAAAGAAATTAATAAAAATATTTTCAAATAATGCTACAAACTTTGTTGGAGAAAACAAGGAATAAAGATATTTAAATGGGACAATGAGAAAAGATAATAAATGATTCTTAAAAATTATTACTTAAAAAGTAACATGGATAATCCTTGTCATTTTAGAATTTTGAATTTTAAAAAATTTACATTTAAAGAATTTTGGATGATTATGGTTCAGGTTAAGAGATTGCTAAATTCCCGCTTTCAAACTCTCCTTTCTGCTAGGATTGAGAATATGAAAATGTTAACAGCAACTCATTTTCTTATAGGTTTCCCGTAATTTCAAATGCATAATCTTCTCTCATAAACATAAAAATAATCAAGTTATACGTATGGCAAATAACTTCAAAAACAGAAAAAAAGGGGGGGGAAATAAAGCATTAACATTTCAAATAATTTGCAACAACGTATGAAAAAAATAGATGATTTAAAAAAATATTAAAATTATATAGATTTAATGAAAAAGATAATTTACCACGTTGTAAATAGATCATGGGTCATATATTTAAGTCATACGGGGAAAGGTTAAATATATAATGAAGCAAATATTAAGGCAAAGCACGATGTGTTTAAAATAGCTGTCTTTAAGCTGTATGAACACCCTTTAGAAACTTGAGAAATAATTATTGATTTTGTATCTAATTTTACAAATCATATCGATCTGCGTCGTATAGATCACATGACTCATCAGTTAATTTTTTTTGACGGAATATATCTGTATTTCTCTTAGAAGATACCTGTCAAATATTTCCACCATAACGGGAACATTTTCCTTAATAAATAAACTATAGCGGGAACTATTCCCTCCCATTTTTGGCATATATGCGTACATATGTTTATCCACTTACTTATTTAAACAAAACAATAAAACGCAATTGGTTCTTCATTTAATAAAGCTTCAAACATTTTAATTAGCGTTTCCAAATAGGATCTGTCTCTTTTGTTTGAAAGTGGGATATGTAGATAAACAGAGTAAGATGCCTGTGCTGTATTTGATCTGTTCATAAGGTACTGGGATTTGTATTCCCTACGTTTCTTATGGAGTCATACAAGAAGAAAGGAAACGCTAGAGATATAAACCAAGAATGCAATTCTGGCTAATTCCTTATGTAGAATAAATGTTTTTAAAACTTTACCAGTCAATATTGATGTCAACAATAAGAAGATGGTGAGAGTCCTGATTACACAATCTCAAAGCGATGATATACATATTCAAAGAAACTTTTAAAAGAATAAATTCTGACCAATAAGTACTAAGTCTTCAGTTCATGTTCTCTTTCGGAAATTTACTTGAAGTGAAGATACTAAAACTACCACGAAATGAGAATTGGTAATCAATTAAACATTTTTTCCTGTATTATTTATCTATTATATCAGTCATAAGATTAATGGTTTTGTACCAATTCTGCCATCATGACCTTGTTTAAAAGAAATAATGTGGCAAAATGTTCAAGTTACTGATTCCAGATGGACAAAATCAATCATAGAAATTATCTAAAGTGCCGATATTCATTCCATTTATTTTCACAGGGAAACTGTAAAAACTCTCAAGAGAAGTCTTATCTTTATGCATACATTGTTTTTTATGGCAAAATAAATAAATTCACCTCAACACAGAGTCTTATTCGTCTCTTATTACTACTATACTAGTCCACAGCAGTAAAATTGAGAAACTTGTGGAAGTTAGGAACTTTAAACATATCAGATCGAATTGAAAAGGAGTACAGCAAAGAACTAGAAAAGACATCAGTGGAATACTGTCAAAAACCCTTGAGAAGAGATCATAAACATAGATATGAAGTTAGTGCTCTTTGGATCAGTGACGGAAGAAATTCACCAAATAACAGAGATGTATTGGAAAGAGATACGTATTGGTAGCCAAAATTCTTACAAATACAAAGATGTTTAAGGATAACTACGCTGTATTTGAAAACTGCTTGAAATTTGAAGTAATTGAAGAGGTGTCAGAAAGCGATCCGAGAGAATTTGTGCTCTATCTTCCTCACCGACTAGATTGGTAAGAAAATTCCACCACAACAGTGAAACTAATCTTTTATGCTTCTTGCTAGAAAAAAAAACTGCTCTTCTCTAAATGATTATTTGACCATTTCAGAAAAGAATGAATGTACTTGAACTACAACCAAAAGTACTACTGAAAATATTCAGAACTGAAATTGATAAAGGAATTTCGTCATCGACGAACTGTAATCGGATAGAATTGCAGACTTTTTTTGCTGTTAAGCGTGATAACTTCTCATTTCAGCCAATATGAGTCATCCTGATGATACTGCTGCTGAGAAATTATGATGCTCTTATTATGTAATAATTTATGTAACTCTTTGATTCAGAAGAAGCAGAGTTTTTTTAAAAGAAATTAATAAGATTGTGACTTATTCAACATTTGATCTAATAGGAGGGCATTAGACAGGAAGTATGATTGTTAACGCGAAAGTCTAACCGTCATATGTAGTCGGACAATTTAAACACAAACCACACAGTATTTTCAATACTTCTCATTACGTGCATATTATAAATAATAGAAATTTTCTTTTGCTCAGCTAGAATTTGATCTCTTACTAGTTGGTTGCCATTTTACCTTTCTTTCAATACTGTATTTCCATTGCCATTTTACCTTTCTTTCAATACTGTACTTTCAATACTGCAATTCCCTCACCATGCCGTGAAAAAATATTGGAGATAAATTAAGATAAAGCAAGGAACCCTTATTGCTCCCAACAATAGTGTTTATCGGAACAGATTCCCTCAAAATTTTTATCAAGCTGTGCTTTTGATTACTTATTAACATCGCAAACAGAAGCAACACGAGTGTATCTGGCTGAATCATTCCGAAAATCATTTCACTGTTTTTTCCCCGCAAGAAGAAAAGCACAAAAAATAAAAGATTATAAGTCGTATTAAAAATGACCATTTCTCTCTTTCATTGTGTACAGCAAAATCACATATTTTAATATAGTAATACTTCCCAATAAAGGATGGCCATCGAACCAAATATTTTGTGTCTTAAATAGAGGTGTCCTTTAATTAAAATAAAATACATATACTACATTCAAAGGGATCAAAAACAACATAATTGTCCATTGTAAGAGGTACTAATGTATTTGTGAACATAAAATCAGTTATTAAGAAAGATCCTTCGGCTACCTAGTAGTTGTAAATCTCATACCTGACCAAATTAATTAAAAAACGAAATAAGAGAAGGAAAATAAAGGACGACTCTAATGAAATGTGTTCGTTTGAACTAAAATCACCCAGAGACGTCCACATCATCTGAATGTACTGTAATATACTATCATCGTTACAGAGTCAGGAACTTAAATCTTTCAAGTAAAATGAAACTGTCTATATAAGAGCTGTAATATATTCAATTTTTAAAAACAAATGATTTTATCTTAATGTGATACTTTTTTAAAATATTATCTATTCAACTTTTAAAAGCATACGATTTAAACTTAAAGTGATACTTTTTTTCAATATTCTTTATTAAGATATAAATTTTTTAAATGTTTAATGTTGTTACAAAGAAATAAAATTATACTGTTGTGTACACCAATTCCTATTTTTGTTTTTAAGAAAATTTACTGGCAACGAACAAAAAAATAGAATTGAGTTTGTCTCCAAGATGTAGAAACGAACGTTGAAAAATTGTTCGTGTGAAAATTGTATATATGATTTATGTTTGAAAAGATGTGTACAAATAAATGTGATGTCCTGAAAACAAGTCATCTTTATGAATAGTCTGCAATACAGTACAGAGCACAAGCCAAATACGAACTGTTCCCTAAACGCATGATCGAAATGTTGTTTCGAATTTGAGTTTGAGAATCAGATCAAGTAGAATGTGAACCCCTGAGGACTTTCCTAAATGTTTTTTTTTTTTTTTTACTAATTAAAAATAGTGAATAATTTAAAAGATATGAATAAGTAATAGAAAATCTTACATTCTTCTCGAATATAGACATCGTGTTGCTCCTAATTGCGACATTTATAAACAATCAATCAAGCTTACTCTGTATATTCTGGGATCGCAAGACACACAATTTAACAAATTTCATCAAAATGAGACGAAATTTTGTTCACAAACATGCTAAATTACTAGTATATTAAAAAAGTATAATTTATCTAATTACTATTATTATATCCCTTTCTCTTCCATTTCGTCCATAATTATAGCAGCAATTATTTTGAACTATTCTATATTATGAACACAATTTACCTGAAAAGATGAAAACTTTGACAATGTAACGTTTTGTGAATGCATAGATGAACTCTTCGATGGAGCTTTAAGAATATAAATCACATAAATTTTGAAAGTTTTTTCATAATTATGTAGGTTCTCTTTTTAATCTTTTTTTTATATATATATTTGGAACAGTTTATTTGAAAAGATGAATACTTTGACAGTGTAACGTTTTCTGAATACGTAGATAAATTCTTCCCGGGAGCTTTGTGAATATATTATACAAGGTATGGCTATTAAATGCCGAGACTTACGCTGTAGAACATTTTTGTTTTGATGCTATACATATTAACTTATCTTCTTCAATGTACACTACTCCTCTTTCCTTACAACGCTCCATGTTAATCTTCCATTGTTCAAAACAGTGCCCGATGTCATCTGTCACTTCCTTCAGAACGCGAGACATTTTCATTTTCTCAGATTCAACGGACTCATATCTTGTTCCGCTAATATAGATTTCAACTTAGGAAACAGATTTGAAGTCGTTTAATACAAGATCCGGAAAAAATGGCCGATGGTCTAAGAGACCTAGTATCCTCTTGAAAGACGATGCAGAATGACTTGTCTTTGCACAATTCGGATCGTTTTTTCTTTATTCTTTCTGGAAGTTTGTGACGTTGGGCTATTCGCAATTTTCTCTTCACTAATCTTGGGGACTTTAATCGAGACTGATTGCATGAAATAAACAATTTGTTCCCAATCAAAATAAAACGCGATTATGATCATTAGAGGCAGGTAGAAATAAAGTGAAGTGAGATAGATATGACTTTGTATAAGCAAAAGGAAGTTTAGTGGATAGATTACGAGTGGGACTATTGCTGAGTGTATGTCTTACAAGCGGTTGATGGTATCAAGAACTGTTACGGGTGATAGCGGTCGCAGAAGATTTGAGAAAAGAAGACAACTTCAATAGGAGATGTTTGGGTAAGAGAATATTAATTCAATAATAGTGGTATAATGGAATTAATCCAAGGGGTTACAATGTAGAGCAAATATTTCTTAGACATTATATTACAATATTAGTAAATAAATAGTTGTGAGAGACTTGACTGGCGTATCCTTGCGTAGGTAATTGATTTTTAGATTTACTTGTATTTCATTCAGTTATGGCACAAGAGTCGGGTAGAAGAAGTGATTCGCCACAAGTTCAAGAACCACAAGAACTTAAAGACCTTCAGAAAACCAGTGAAAATACATAATCTCATGATCATAGATTGCATTTTTATTTGCTCATTCGAACGTTTAGGGTTTTCAGTAAAGATGGGCTCTTCTGGTGCATGTATTGGCAAAAAAATTAGGTCATAAGTAAAAAACCACGATTCGTTAAACTTTATTATCCTTTCCAATAAACTTGGGTCATTTTAAAAGGCATTCAAAGTGTTAGTACAAATATTTTTACGAGCTTCTTACAGTTCAAACTTGAAAATTTTAGGTAACATTTTCGCACACACTTTTTCATGTTAATATTGTTCTGTAAAATTTGCATTACGGATTCTTTGTCAATTCATACAGTATCAGCAGTTGAATGAATAATAAACCGATGGTTAACTATTATTCACCAGATTTTCGAGTTTTTCGATATTTTTTTCCGTTTTTAATATGGGAGAGAGAATAATCATCAACATCTCGGCCATTTTGAAAGCATTTAAACTGCTCCAAAACACATGCACGCGATAAACATTCATTGTCATGCACTTTTCTCAGTATAAGTTTCAGTAGCGGTTTATCTACGTGATATTTCACAACAATTCTTTGCTCTATTGTTACACTTATCAGAGGGTCGAGGATTTGAACCCCTCCTCTTCAATATTTTAAGGACTCGACCCTGATTGGTTCAATAAGGTGTTTGTTCAGAAACTGCTTTACAGAAGATTAAGAATGGAATCTGAATTATTCAAAAAAGGAGCTTTACATGTTTAGCTCTAGTGCATGTCACTCACACTTATGCATATTTGATCCCACAGTCTAGATTTGAATGAGACAATTTATTGAATTTTAATTTTAAAATTCAGCCATTCTTTGAACAGATACTTCAATTATTTATAAATGAATACTCATTCAGGTATCATTGAATATGAGGGGAATCAATTGAATATAAATGGTTACGCATTACCACAAACAAAAGTTCTCGCATTATTTCAAATACTATATGACTAGATTTCATTACCACCCAATTTTAAACCCCTCCAACTGTTTTTGCCCTTTGATATTGGATATATTTTATGATTCAGGCTCTCTTCTAATTGATAGATTTAATAAAATTTAAATCCCAAATACTACAAGATATCAACAAGACTTGTGAGCTTTAGAATTTTCTAAAATTTAAAATATGATGCTGGTTCATTTAAAGCAACAGAAGAAGTTGAAAATATTTCACTGAATTTCTTTCTTTTTTTAAATTTGTGTGTAAATTTCTAAATTCTATTGACATTAAGAATTCACAGACATAATTAATAGCAAGATTTAAACTCAACTGAGTGACTATCAAGACCCTGCATTCTTTAAATAAGTAGGGGCATCATAACCTCGAGATATATATACCTTTTCTTTCACAGTGGCTTATTTTCTTCGATAAACAGGAGTGATGCAAATCAAAATACCCTTGTATCCCCTCTTTATTTTCGATTTTTCTCGTTTTCCTTTTTCCCCATTCTTTCTTGCGTCTTGATCACAGTTGAAAATTGTTTGTCTCAATGTCCAGCATAATCATATTCGGCTCTTGTATCAAGAACTTAAATTTTTACCCATTCACTCTTCTAAGAGATGACAAAAATTCCTTAGAAAATAATTTGCTTTTAACTAGGTTACAGAATGTTTAGTCAAACACTTATACAAATAATGCAAAATGTTTCTTCGAAATGAAATAAATATAAAGATAGATACTGGGAATATTCTGTAATAAAATGATGACTTCGTATATATCTCTTGTTCCATCTAGTTGCAATAAATGTGTTTAATAGCATCAAAACAGACATTTACAGAGATATATTATCTTTGATAGCTACATAAATTAGCAGGGTTAATGTTTTTATATAATTTTATATAATTATTAAGTCAAAATTGTAACGAAATTACAAAAACATCATAGTGAATACATCATAATTTTGGTCATACACAGTGTAGACAAAATGTTTTTGGAATATACTCATAAATAATTAAAGCCTAATAAATAGATTTTTATTATCATTTATTCTATAAGTACATACGAGGGGAGCACATAGTAACGTTTCATTATTATTATTAAGAACGTCTTAAATAATATCTAGTGGTATAGTAAAGGTTTAATTATTAATAAACTTAATAGAGAGACAGAAACTGAATTTTCATTAATTATACTAAGCACATCTGTACATAATCACCAGTCAGATCTATATATTTCTCCCAAAATTCTTTGATCTTCCCAAAGCCGTCATAGTAGAGCTCAGGAAATAGAAATCTATCATATCCATATTGAGGCTTACTTCCACCAACGACCGCCTGAAACCGAACAATTCGACATTAATCGATGTCAATTACTACATTATATACGTAAGGGTTAATTAAAATTCAGAATAAATTTAATCCAGATATCTCCGTTATTTCCATATGTATTTGTAACGAAAACTTTACTGTTCATCTTCATCAGGACCCTGTTAGCTATGCAATGGTTGGTAATGAGACGCTCCAGATCATGCGGAATCCTTGTAAAGTTAGCTTGAATGGTCTTGCTAGCATCAAATAGTTCTTTTAACTTCGATTTCAGCTTTAAAAACAATAAAGGCTCCCCGATATCAAGTAAAGAGAAGTTAGGGTGGAGATCGTACAGTTGCATTTTTGTGTGTCAAAGATCTATGAATAATAATGCATTGTGGGATGGTGAGTTTTCAGAGACAGAATCGATTTTCGATTATATTCAAGCCCGAATGCATACCCTGAATGCATTTCAGCAACCTATTTATTGAACCCCTGTAAAACAGTGCATTCATTATTTATTCATCTTGCACTATGCAGAAAGCCAACCAACATGTTTACAACCGAGAATTTCGGAATAGAAATGTTTTCGCATTCGCCAATTTTCAATTGACCAAGGTTCAAAATTAGGAGATCCGTCGCTAATAACCCTCATGTTGCTTCTATATAATTACCTTTATTTTCCACCACTAATTTGCTTCTTCAAAAATCTGGGTTGCGGTCATGTATTAAAGAAGATCTATACAATCAGCTACGACTCCTACTTCCTGTCACTTGTCAGAGAATGTAGAATACCCAGTTTCCTTTTCCCAAATCCCTACAATTGTTGTAGGAACAGTTTTTATCGACTTTTAAACGCTCTGACATTTGTATAATTGTTAATCGACTATCCGGTTTCAACGCAGAAAGGACACCTTTGTTGATCGTATCTGTTAAACGAATGCGAGCTCGCGCACCATTCTTTTTTTTTTTTTACCCTTTCTGTCCTCTCTACCATCTCGAAATTTCACAAACCACAAAAGCACATTCAAAGGACAACTGTCAATGTTCTGCCACATTTGATACGTTTCACCAATTTATTTACACCTTTTGAAGCAAGACTTCATTGCTCATTCCTATTTTAAATATAATACAGTTAAAATTGTAAACAACAAGAGTATTGTACTGTATTGAAGACTATTAATAAAAATGACTTGTTTTCAGGACACCACATTTATTTGCGCTCATCTTTTTAAACATAAATTCAAGACACAATTTTACACAAGCAACCATTTATCAACGTTCGTCTTTACCTCTTGGAACCAAACTCAATACTAAATTTCATATTCGTTGCCAGTAAATTATCTAAAATCAAAACTATGATCTGGTGTTGCCAAAAAAAAAATATCTTAATAAAGAATATTGAAAAAGGTATTACTTTAAGTTTAAATCGTCTGCCTTTATAAGTAGGACAGATAATATCTTAAAAAAATATCACAATCGTTTGTTTTTAAAAATTGAATATGTCACAGTACTCATAATTTTGTATTTACATGAAAACATAGTGAAAACTGATGAAACATTTCAACTTCATTCGGAAGACTGAATTTTATGTGTGTGCCTGTTGTTTTCAGATGGCATCCGAAACACAGATTACGTTACATTCATCTAAATTTTTTTATCTACACTGCGCATTCAGTTCAGCATAACTAAGTAATTTCCTACTGATGCTATCCTCTTCATCGATATTTTCACAGAGTGTAGATAAAATGTTTTTCAGATTGTTCTACAATTGCAAGGCAGTGCCTTGTAATAACTTCAACTCACGGTGCAGTGAGGAAATTAAATGTACAGAGAAGATCGTGACCCTCTAAGCTAAGGGTAATTGAAACAAAACTAAATCCCTTTTAAGGTAACAAAATTTACTGTCTACACTGGTAAATCTAAATTCAGTAACAATAGTTTTATTCAAGATTCGAAATAATCTCAAATTTAAATACGTCATATAATAATTCCATCTTATAGGATCTTTCGGCTTTACTTCGCTTCTTCGTTAGGTTTTTCATTTAATAAGTGAAAATCTGGAAGCTCTCGTATATTATTACAATCAACAATCGATGCTGTAATATATTCATATTTACACTTAATTTTTTTAAGAAAATTAAGCCACAATGTATGACAATGAAACTCAGTAGATTTTTTTTAAATAATATCAAAAGCCCTAGCAACTTTATATTAATAATAATCATTCCTTTGTCATGTTAATTTTACCTCGCTGTCAATCCTTAATGCAGAAATCCAAAGATGTCCGAATCCAGTTACTAGAAGATGATAAACAAATGACATGGTAAAAATAATTTGTTATTTAGTGCGATTGACCAAAAATATTGTTTTATAAAATACACAGAAATAATTCACAAAATTTCATACAATCCAGTTTTTACCAATAATTAATTGAGTATATTAAATTATATTATTATAATTATTATTATATAATCTTCCTTTCTCGATCTGAGGTTGAGACTATAACTGGATTTTTCTCTTTTCGCTTTGATGTTGTTGTTTTTTAAGATACTAGTGCTTTTCGTCACTCCCAGTATCTGACTGCCATAAAAACATGATCTAACTTCAGCATATTAAGGTCATTTAGTTAAATCAAATAATCCAATTGAAATAATGACATTTCAAAATGTTTACAATTGGTTCTTACACTGAAGGATAATATAATTAACAAATTTTAAAACTAGAGTAAAATAAGAATACTACTAAGCCCCAGGCTCCTCAAAAGCAATTACTGTTAAGTAAAGATAATACTTTCTTCAAATTTCTAACGCATTTGGAATTCCACAAGCAAAGCATTCTAAAATATAAAAGCTTTTTCAATGGTGAAGAGAATATAAACCGACAATTCTGCCATAAAAATCTCGCCACTTCAGGAAGTATCTGTATTGCCAAATCCACTACCATTTACTGTTCTCTAAGATTAGTAAAGAAATCTATATCTCTTAAAAGTTCGTTGCTTACACAGACAGCAGGAGTCTCCTAGAAATATTAGTATATCTGTACAATCACTGTCATCCTGTTCTGGCTTGCATTGCTGAAATAATTTGCAATCTGTATCGCAAATGATTATGTTGCAAACGGGTGCAACATTATCGTTAATCATTTGTAAAATCGGGTTATGTTGTGAACTTATGTTGCATATCTAGTCTTGAAGGTATTTCCGGAAATGAACAAGCGGACTCGGCTGCAAGATCGGCAACGATTCCTCTGCGGATCGCAGTCCCACTAGATGACATTTGGTTTATCATTTGAAGTCATTCATATAACAAGGCAGGAATCTTGTTGTCTCCAGATTCACTTTGAACTACATTTAGTAAAATCGATAATTGGAATACGGCCTATTATTCCTATGTAGAGAGTAGATGTCAAATTGACTCATCTTAGCATTGGACACACACGCTTTACCCACGAACATCTTTTGTTTGGAGAAATTGCGCCCGGGTATTTTTCCTGTCATGTCCCTTACACAATTAATTACATTTTAACTGACTGCCCAGCTTATCATAATCTTTGTTACGTTTTTTTTTCATTAAACAGGTTTAAACCTGTCTGAGTTGACCCCCACCGCAACTTAATACATTTTTAAAAAAAATGGCATTTTCCACCATGTTTGAAGTATTAACCTATCATCTTATTTATCACCTTATATTTGCTTCGCATTTAATTAATATAGTTTCTGAAGAATTTATCAAATGTTCGACGCATAGTCTACTTTGTCGCGTGCGCCATTAAATTCAAAAGTCGCTCAGTGCCATAAAAATCAATTATTGTAATAAATATTAAAAATAGGAGCAAACGGTAAGTGACTGAAATGAACACTAATATTCTTTACTGATGTTAAGATAAAAGCGGACGGTAAAATATTAAATGAAATACATCTTAACAATGTAAATATATCTTTTCAGTTACAAACTAAAGGTAATTATGTTATTATAATTGTAATGTATTATAATGAAACTCTTTTGAGCCTAACATCACGTATCCTTTATTTTATACCCCCATATTTTTGTTGACACCCTTTTTTTTTTCTAAACAAAAACATGTTAGAACATATTAATAAACCTCTTAGTCAATAGTCACGCAACAGTATTTTACACATTCCACGCTGGATTTTGTAGGACGAACATAACATCGGAGCGGGTGATTGTTCAGAAACGAGAGTGAATTTAATAATTATTTAAAAATGATAGTAAAAGTAATTTTTCTCAACTTACCTATAAATATGTCCTACATTATTATTTTAAAAGTAACGTATTTTTAAATTAACTGTTATAGAAATGTAACATTCTGCTCAAAGGTTACAATCATAATCAAATTAAAAAAAAAGTTGCTAGAAATTAAAATTTTTCTTTCGAATTGTTTTGTTACACTACCACATAGAAACTTATTATAATCTTATAATCAATAAATGTTAGTGATGTTTTAATACAATAGACGTGATATGTACCTTGTTTAGAAATACGCAGAAGAATTTACATGTGTAACACGTCTTATTGCGAAGATTTTTCGCTGCGCATTCACGAATTGCCTTTGCAATTTTTTTTTTCATTCATTTGCCAATAATTTTCTTTAACACGAGATTTCTCATATACATAATTACTTTTCAGAGGATCATTTTGGTGGCCATTTTGTAGTCTTAGAAGTGGATGGTCCGGGAGCTTCAATACTTTCAGCACTTTCAAATATTTTATTTGTCCCCTAATTCAAGGCTAATTAGAGTTGAAATGGTTATACTTTATTTTTGTACACTTTATTGAATTATACACAACAAATGGATCAAACAAAACATAATTTACTAGATACTTTACCTATTTGATCCTTTTGGCGTTGTTACGTAAAATAGAATAGTACATCAGGTATATATAAAACAGGAGTAATTTTTAAGTAAGTATTGTTTTTAAATATGGCAGCTACATTGCCTCCAGCACATCTGTGACCGCGGTAGCCTAATGGTCGTGATCGCGGACTCACAATTCGAAATTTTCATCGAGTCTAGGCTTCGAGCCCTGACGTCACTAAAGATCTATCATATATCCAGTGCTGATGCATGTTAAATCTGTGGGGGCTCAAAGTCCTCCAGTTGGCGTAATGGGGAAGATCGGAAAAGGAGATGCCAGCTTAAGTGCCGTCTTTGTCATTTGACCGAATTTTAAAATTTAAGAGGTAGTCCTTGTGTGTCTTCCAGCGCATGGTTGATAAAATGAATCAATTAAATACATTTCCACGCTTGTGCACCGTATCCCCTATGTCGGTCGGTTAATCAGACACCAGCATTGAAGTATTTGTCCATGTTCACGTTTGTTTGTGAATATTAAAAATTAATCACGCAATTGAAAATTTTGCCATTTCCTAAATACACGCGGCAATTCATTTACTGCATGCGAAAAGCATGAAAACTGCTGAACTCATCAGTAAGCTTATCATGTGTGGACATGTGACACCAGAAACAAAACAGTGATCCATAGAATGGAGGCATTCAACATTACATGTAAAAGGGAAGCTTAAGGAAACAATTTCAGCACGCAAAATCACGGATTCTGTATTTTGGGATAAACGCAGACTGTTGTGGAAATTTTTGCTTCAATAAATTCCTTAATTAAACGGTGATATCTTAACTAAACCGTGCCGAGCAATCTATAAAAAAAAGCATGACAGATTCAGTAAAGGGATTGTTTTGCTCCATGGTATTGATTTTCACACGTGATTCGTTGAACCCGAGATCTCATTACATCATATGACTAGAAATAACATGATCTGTCTCAGGATAGTCCTCATAGGGTTCAGAGTGGCAACCACTTGTTCCTTCAAATGAAAAAAACATTTAAGCTGTCAGCGGAATGACGACAATGATGTCAAAATAACCGTGCTGCTGTGGTTAGCCCATCAAGAAGCAGATTGATATGAAAAGGGGATATAAGAACCGCTTATACGTTATTACACGCTCCTTAATGGTAGATGTCATTATGTTGAATAGTAGAATAGGACGCAGGTGTTCTTATGAAATACAATAGAAGAAAACTACATTCACTTTTTTTTAAAAAAAATATCAAAACTGTGTTTATATATATATATATTAATATTAGCGGGTTGATCGTAAATTCACACATACAGACATATAAAAAGGGTAATTTTGCGTGATTTTACGTTGATAGCAAGCAATATGTTTATGTTTCTCGCATCTGCTTAATTTACTATATCTTAGATAAATGAGCGTTAAGATACAGAATAATTGGAAGAATATTTAAGTTTGCAATGAAAAAAAAAATTAATTAAAATCTTTACTAATATGATGTAAAGACAACGTTCAAAAATAATATGATGTACATTCAAAAAGTTAGAGGTGTGAATATTCAATAACAAGATAGGCACAACTAAGGTTTAGTTAAGTTTAGTTTTTATTAACGTCACACTAGAAGCAACACAAGGACTACTTGCTACTGACCTCGTAATTTTGAACCTCGGTCAAGTGACGAGGACGACACCTGAGCTGGCACCCCCCTCTCCTAAAGGCACAGCTAAGGAAAAAATAATCATGAGCCAAATATTACCGAAAGCAGTTTAGTGCTTTCTTTTGAATGCAGTGCCTCTCATATCTGTAAACAAATCCATATAGCCACAACTTTCGTTCCAATAGAGCTACTTATTTTTTGCTCCGCCCGAAAAATGATAAGTGAGCAACGAATTGTTGTTAAATTTCACATGAAACTTTACAAAACTCCTACTGAAACTTATAATTTATTGAGAAAAGTTTATGGCAAAGAATGTTTATCTCCTACACGTATTTTTGAGTGGTTTAAACATTTTAAGATGGCCGAAAAGGCGTTAAAAGCAATTCACGCTCGGGTAACCCTTCCATGTCAAAAACAAATCTCAATATTGAACAAATCGGTAATCAGGATCTATCTGACCATCGGCAATTGTAGTCGTGAAATTGCTGAAACTGTAGGAATAGACAAAGAATCTGTATGGTAAATATTACATAACTTTTGGAATGTAAAGTGTTCCAAAATGGTACCTAAATTCTCACGTTTGAAGCTCGCAAAAATATTTGTACTGACACTTTGAACCTCATTGAAAATGATCCAAACTTATTGGAAAGAATAATACTGTGTGATAAATCGTGGCTTTTTACTAATGATCCTGAAACGAAACGCAAATCCGTGCTCTTGAAGAGAGTCAAAAAAGCTCGAATAAACAAATCAAAATTCAAAGCAATGATGACTGGTTTTTTTTCGATATTTATTGAATTGTGAACTTTCACTGGGTTTCTTTAAAGTCATTCTATGAATCAACATTACTACCTTCAGGTTCTTGCAGAACTCCGTGAAAGAATAAGGAAAAACACGACCCGAATGTTGGAATGACATGTCATAGGTTCCCACCTAGACAATGAATGGGCTCATTCCATATTGTCTGTCAAGACGTTTCTAGCAAGTGCAGCCTCCCAGTGTTAAACCATCCACCTTATTTGCCAGATTTTGCCATGGAACTGCTTTTGGCTTCCTATGCTGAAATCTGCTTTAAAAGGAACATGCTTTGAGGCTGTTGAAACTGTAAAAGAAAAAGCCGCACATGTCCTGGTGGAGCTGACAGAATACTTCCAGCACTGTTCCAAACAATGGAAAAATCGCATAAATTGTTGTCGTGATAGAGGAGGGCTATATACAGAAGGTGATAATAAGTAAATATGTATGAAATTAAAATAAAAGGCTTTACAGCATCAGTCTCGTTATTTAATATCCACACTCCGCATAACTAATTTTCGAAGAGAGTTCTAAAATAAATCGCTTGGATGCCTGTTATTGACTTTCAAAGCAAATGATTATTTCAAAATTCTGTTTCTCCAATCTCTTTATTTCAGTTAATAAACAGTTTCGTAACTTCCGTTGTTGTTTTATAACTACTTCTGCTATATCCAAGAGTTGTAGCAAGATTTATAAAGAAA
>BMAW01022561.1:73218-118319 GCA_019974015.1 Nephila pilipes
TTTTAGAGGCCTGTAGAACCTGTTCTGCTTATCGGATTTTGAAGAAACTTGAAATATATGCTATATGGACCATGGGGAAAAGTGTTTTGGAAGAAAAAAAAATAGTATAAATTTTGATCACCAGGCGGCTTTTGCCGAATATTCCTTATGGAAATCCGTAAAACCTCTATGTAAAATTGCAGTCATAGCCAGAGAATCATTAAGCGTGCGTTTGTCATCGTGAATCATGCCCTTACAAAAAAAAAAAAAAAAAAAAAAATTTTAATGGTAAAACTGTTTTATCAGAACGGCAGTAACCACTTAGCTGCTCTGCTTGAATATTGTCAGTTAAAGGGTGTGTGAAATGGCCATATACCGAAGATTGGCTTGAGGAAGATGATCATGAAATTTGAAGAGACTGGAGATTTGGGTGTACTTCTTGGAAGAGGATGGAAACCGGTTGAGACTGAAACTGTCAAAGAAGTCGCTACTCCTGTGGTTGAAAGAGCATCCAGTTCCATCTATCCTTCAACAAGTGGTCAATCAGTGTCATGCGAGTTGGAGATTCAGTGGTTGACAGTACGAAAATTTTGCGACCTATTTTAAAATGGTATCCGTATAAGATCCACGTGATGCAAACGCTGAAAGCTCAAGATGACAAAACACGCCTTGAATTTGCATGCCGATTTTTGACCAGAATGGAAATTGATGACGCGTGGCCTTGGAAATTTCTGTGGTCAGATGAGACTCACTTTTATTTAGATGGAGCTGTGAATAGTCGAAATTGCCGCATATAGGGTACTTCACCTCCTAATGTCCTGCATCAACTACCACTGCATTCTGTTTACGTGACTGCTTGGTGGGGATTTACTGCTGAGTTCGCCCTCCGACCTTTTTTCTTTGAAACTCTCACCTCACAAGGTTCTAAAAGATGCTCTGTCACAAATGCATGGTATATAACTTCTTCAACAGCAGCTTATTCCTACTTTACAAGAGCGACAATGTTTGCAAACCACTATCTTTATACAAGATGGAGCAACTTCTCACAACATCGGATGCCTAGTCAAAGCTCTACCTAGTGCTAACTTTGGTTATAATCGTGTAATATCCAGCCATTTTCTGGATGTATAGCCTTCTCGTTCACCCGACATAAATCCCTATGATTTCTGGTTGTGGGGATTTCTAAAAGACCATGGCTATAAAGAAGGAATTAGGACTTTACCTGATTTGAAAGCTAGCTTTATATGCCATGTGGCTGAAATCCCTCGTGAGATGCTTCGCGCTACCATTGAAAACACTATAATGCACTTTCAACACGTTATTGGTATCAATGGAGCACATATTTAGCATATTCTGTAATTGAATAAATTTTAACGATTCTAACATATTTTTTTTCCTCCTTTGGGCACCACATTTCCTCATAGTGGTCTAAATTTGAACTATTTTATTTACTGCATAAAACTTTTCCCCATGATCCCCCCTATATAGCATATATTCCAAGTTTCCTCAAAATCCGATAAACAGAACAGGCTTTATGTATATAGATAGAGAAAGAGATATGTATAAAGATAGTGAGATATATATATATATATATATATAAAGATAGTGAGAGAGATTAAGAGAGTGAGAGAGAGCTGTAAAGCTCAGTGGCAAGTGTGTTCATTTACTTCAGCTTTATTCAGTTAATCTTTGTATCTGATAAGTTAACAGTAAACCTCGTTAGGGAAAATTTATAATATAAGATGATTTATTGATTATTTATGGACATAGAACTTGGAAACAACAAATGGGAGCTATATAGTATGATATCAATCAATCCAAAATGTGTTAAATGTTCTGAAAGAACAAAAATGCATAAATTGTAGATAAGGATTTAACATCTTAGGGGGTTAATGGTTGTAAAATAAAAACATCATAAGTCAAATTGCCGTCCTTTTAAACTTCTATTAGGAATCATTGGTAAAACTTCAAATACGGTACTCAAAATAAGAAATAATAAAAACAACATAATAATATAACTTTATAATCATGGAATATGCTAAAATATTTAATCGTATATTAATAGAACATGGAATATGGCATAATAGTTACCTAACATGTATGTCATAATCTGGTTAATATTATCCGAAAGTCTAGGTTCCCAAAAAGATTAAGAATCAATAAGTTACCATTCTATGATGTATTTTCTTGTATATCTTCATAGCAAAATGCGGTACAATTTCTTTAATACCTTAAAGGTTACAGAGATATTCCAGTATTAGAAGTATCTACTAATGTAACTTCTCTGCTTTGTATTTACAGATATATCTTTTAACTATTATAATTCCGTATCGCGCGATTGTACATCTTTACTTTTTCCAATTGCACATATCAAATTTACTTCGGAAATTTTTTTTAATTATATTCAAAAGGGACATTTTTAGATTATAGTTACATTAGTATGTTGCCATTCATCAATTATATTAATACTACCAAACGTTATTATATTAAGTATAACTTGTTATAATAGAATATTTCAAATGAGGAAAAAAATTGGTGGTTAGTGTAGTAATCTGAGGTATCATTTAAATAACTATAAGAAATTACTAATTATGCGTGTTTATTCAAAGGATGCCACAATTTTAGAAAAGGTGTTTTTATTTAGCATGCGTTGGATTCAGATTTATAATAATCGTGAATATTCTACTCCATGTGTTAATATAAATTTGAGAGGTATCCACAAAATAAAAGAACTACGTTTTTGACTCTCAAAGGGATCTTTTCTACAAAAATGGCTACGCTAATCTTAAGGACAAAATCTTGGAAGTAGAATGCGCGTTCCTTTATCTTTGTTGTAACACCGTGTTAAAATGCGTGCCTTGATTCCGAATCCCTCCAGCTTTGAGATGAGGAGCATAATCCGGTTTCTTCTCGCAAAGGGGAGCGCGTTATTCAAGATTTCTAACAAAATAAAAAATGTTTACAGCGTGATATCAGGAAATGTGCTAATGTGTACTAGGGGAGTCGGGAGCGTAAGACTTGTAGAAAAAATTCAAAATTGTTGTTTTAGTCTGAAATTTTATATTCTGCCTTTTGGGATCATAAAGGGATTAATAGCATTGAATTTTTATCCTGGGAAGTAATCAATGCTGAACGAAACTCAGAAGCCCTATAAATTACTGAGCGTGATACAGAACAATGAGAGGGGAATATTATTGATAAGCGTGCATTTATTGAGTGACTTTGCATGTTGTGACGTCATAGCTAGTAAACATATTTTGTTATTTGTTACTGTGTTCTTGGAAATGATATACTCCCCTTGAATGACGTCATTTCCCCTTCCAACAGCGGAAACCGCTACGCTGCCCGCCAGACACCAGACAGTATCGGAGTCGAGACGTTGTCTTTGGCGAGAGCAGAGCTCTGTAGTTGAATGGTGGTTATGAAGATGTTAATAAATGATTTTTTTAAATAATTGATGCCTCGTATATTTTGCCACTACGCCACAGCTTAAATTAATTGGTGGCTAGCGCTGGGATATGATCCCGATCGAGAAAAAAAAAGTTGTGTCGATATGTGGTGAAAGTAAGTTGCGTCGATATGTGGTGAAAGTAAGCCACACCTTTTACGGCGAAGAATGCCGATGATATAACCATCCTGGGTTATTGTTTTAAGTGCGCCCTGCACATTGCTAACTGTTTTGTTTGATGAAAGTGCGCCCTGCACATTGTTAACTGTTTTGTTTGATGAAAGTGCGCCCTGCACATTGCTAACTTTTTCGTTTGATGAAAGTGCACCCTGCACTTGGAATAAAGCGTGTGAAAAAAAGAAGTGCGCCCTGCACTTGGAAGTGTTCGTTTGAAAAAGTGCGCCCTGCACTTGGAAATAATCGTTTGTAAAGGAAGTGCGTCCTGCACTCGTAATTAATCGTTTGAAACCAGAAGTGCGCCCTGCACTTTAATCGTTTTAAAAAAGGTCCGCCCTGCATGTTTATTCTTTTGTTTGATGAAAGTGCCCCTGCACTCAGTTTTGAAGAAGAGATTACCGTTCGAAGAAAGTACTCCCTGTACTTAGTTTACTGAAGAAAATACTCCCTGTACTTAGTTTTACTAAAAAAAAAAAAAAGTACTCCCTGTACTTAGTTTTACCGAAAAAAAAAAAGAAATAAAGTACTCCCTGTACTCCAAAATCGTCGTCTTCAAGAAAGGTTTTGAAGAAGTGCTTACAGTACTGTGTTCGATTTTTCTTTTGGAATTGCATCTTGGAATTGTGTGTTGTCATCAAAAGAAAAGAAGAAGAAAAGATAAGTGTTTTTTTTTCTTACATGGAAAATTTATTTTCTGTGATTTTAATTTACAAAGAAAATTTTGTTCTGATGAAGTATAGTTTTGTTTTGATTTTGTATTAAACCATTAATTTATCAACGATATATATATTGTGTTATTATTGAATTTTAATGAAAAGATTGTGTGTGTAGAGATCATAAATATCTTATAGCTATTATTAAGAAAAATCTAGAGAAGTTTCGTTTTGAGGTATTAGATAATATTGGAGAGTTATATTCTTGTATGAAAATAGTATTAGTATTCTAAGAATTTACTGCATTTCTTATTTTATGTGTGTTAATTAAGAACTGAAATTGTGTTTTTAAAGGAATAATTTTCGTTTTGGTTTTCAAATTTTCAAATACAAATTTAATTTTGATATCTTTATTGAATGTGTATGATCTTTTTTAATTTATTTAAAAACATCACAGAAAGTAGACTTAAGGTAATAAGGATTGTGTCAAATTTCGTTTTAAATTTTAATTTAAAAGAAAGTCATTTAGTTCTGTTTTTGAAATATAAGAATTATATGAATGCTTTATTGTATTTATGTGAATATTTTTATGTAATTTTAGAGGAGGTAAATAAGTTACATTTCGAAAGATTTTTCAGTTTGATAGTGTAAATTCGTAGATAGGCCAACATTTTAGGTTTGTTTGAGTCAATTAGCTTTCTGGTGTTATTTTTTTTTTCTTTCCTTAAGAAAATGGCTTATTTAGCAAAAGGTAAAAAGGAGGATTTGATCAGATTGGCGGAAGAATTAGACTTAAAAATTACTCAGGATATGAAGATGATAACTTTAAAAGAAATTATTCTTAAGAGTGATGGATATGAAGAGGAATTCGTTAAATCGATGTTTGAGGAATTTGTTAAAGAGAGAAAACGGAAAGAAGAATTGGAATTTCAAGAGCGAAAACAGAAGGAAGAATTTGAGGAAAAAAGGCGGAGAGAAAAGTTTGAGCTGGAAAAATTAAAGCTAGAAGTTCAAATAAGATCAGCTCAAGAACCACAAATGGAAAGTTCAAGAATACTCAGTAAGGAATTGAGCAAGCTTCTTCATAAATATGATATGAAGGAAGATATTAGCCTGTATTTAGTACTATTTGAGCGTCAAGCTAGTAGAATATCTCTACAAAAGGAACTTTGGGTCACACATCTGTTGGGGTTACTACCGCAAGAAATCACACAGATAATTGCTCGTGAGTCTGAGGAAAAAGCCAATGATTATGATCACATGAAGAAATTATTGTTAAAGAGATTTAAGTTAACTCCCGAAAAATTCCGACAACTGTTTCATACGCACCAGAAAATTGCTGAACGTACCTGGCAAGATTTTTATCATGAACTACAGACCTATTTCGATGGATGGACGTCTGGACTAAAAGTTGAAACCTTTGATCAACTCCGGGATTTAATCATTGCAGATCAGATGAAAAAACGTGCACCGTTTGAGTTTAAATAATATTATTTGGATGAAAGGTCCCTAATTAATTCACCTAGTAAATTGGCTGAAAAATTGGAAGAATTCGAAGATGTAAGAAAAACATTTCGAGCTAAACCAGTTAATTCATTTTCGAGAGACAAATATGAAGTTAAAGGACCAAGCAAGTTTGGAAGATTTGACAAAACCCCTCGAAGGGTTGAAAATCCCAAATATGAGTCAAACAAGCCTGATAGAAAACTTTTTGGACCTAGTCACAATAAGGAATTCGAAAAAAGAAGACAACTGAGATGTTTTTACTGTAACGCTCTTGATCATTTGCGTCCAAACTGTCCAAAACTGAAGAAAGCTTCAGAGCCTTTAAATTCTGTTTCTGAATGTGATGCAAGAACAAATTTTTTGCAGCCATATACTTCTCATGGAAAAATAAATGGTATCAGTACCGAAATCCTTCGCGATACTGGAGCCACTGTAGATATTGTTTGCCGTAGATTTGTGACACCCGAGGATATGACTGATGAATATGTATGGATGCAACAACCTTTGGATGCTCGTTCGACTTGCTTACCACTAGCAAAAGTTCTTATTGAATGTGAATGGGGCAGAACATTCACAAAAGCAGCTGTTATTCCAGATGAACGGTATCGTGGTCATTATCTTCTAGGGAATAGGACTGCTGCTCTCTTCGAAAATGAAGGAAACATTTCATTGCACCCAGTGATTGCGGTTGAAACTAGAAGACAAAAATTGAGAGAAAAAGAAGAGACTTCTGAAAAGTTGGTAGAAGAACTCCAAAGCATTGTCGTTAACAGTGAAGATACGAATCCAGAAGTGGTTGAACTCCTTCCTATTGATGATGAATTCCAGACTGAATTAACCGAACTTAATGGAAATCAGCTCGAATTAACCGAACCTAATGGAAATCAGCTCGAACAAGCTGAAAAGGAAGATGCTGAATTAATTCTATTGATAAAAGATGCTGAAGAGGT
This sequence comes from Nephila pilipes, assembly GCA_019974015.1. Classification (NCBI taxonomy): domain Eukaryota; kingdom Metazoa; phylum Arthropoda; class Arachnida; order Araneae; family Nephilidae; genus Nephila; species Nephila pilipes. The sequence goes on from BMAW01022561.1 coordinate 79,932, forward strand.
GGAAAACTCTAAAAAATCTAAGCAGATTATTTTCATCGCAGATCCTATACTTGAAATTAATATTGATATATTTGATTCTTCTTGTCATACCATAAATACAGATTCTAATCTTCAAGTAGTAGAGCATATGGACTGTGAAATTTTAGATAAAAGAGCTGTGCCTGAAAATGTTTTAATTTCTGCTTCAGTAGCATCAGATGGCTTAGATAATAATTGTACTCAAACTTCAGTATCAGAAGCTGGTTATATGTTATATGATATTCGACCTGAATTAAGTAATGAAGATGTGTCACCTAATCCATTGTCGAACTCAAAAGGTTATAAAATTGATCATAATTTAGAAGGTAGAGAAACTGTATCATGTATCTTTTCAACAGAATCAGATTTTCTATGAGATGAATGTCACTTGAAAAATGGAAATAAGAAAGATACAGACAAACATGCCGATGTTGTGTTTGATAAAGAAAATATGCCTTTCTTAGTTCTGAAAATGCAGTCAAGTATTTCTATAAATAATCCATTAAATTATGAAGATCTTAATTGTGAAGAAAATGATATAACTGATTTCTTAAAAGATGCAGAACATCAGATTGATGCGCACTGTTTGATGAACAAAAAAGAAAAACACGAATTCACTGCAAATAATGAAGATGAAGAAAATGGGATCTATTTCAATACAGAGAGAAAAATGTTGGGTTATTTGAATAAAATAAATGACCGAAATAGATTGAAAGACAGAGAAAAGTCTTTAAATATTCCTTATAATTTAGAGTTGCATGAGAGTGAAATAATTTTAGATAATGGAGAGAGATTAGTTATAATTAATAAAAATTGCAATAAATCAATAACTCAGTATTTTAAACATTCAAAGGAAGGTCATGAAACCCCATTTAATCTATATTATTTCTATATATTGTTACCTAATTTTTGTGTTTATAATACCAACATGTTAGTAACAGCTTTATTTCTAGATTTATCATTTTTAAGGTTTCAGATAATGTAATTTCAATGTGTAGGTAAAATTGCTAATGAAAATTTTCATAAGTGTTCTCTACGAGTAATGAATCAGACTATAAATTATCTAAACGCAAAATGTTGTTTATTATCTCATTGATGATGATGGAATTTCAAGTATAGCCGAGAGTGTAGACAGTTCTTTGCAATAAGTAAATTTTTTGAATCTCTGATAATAAAATACAGTGTACTGCTTTGAAACATTTCCAAAAAAAAATTCCATATAAATTAATAGTAATGATCCATAACTGTCATGGTATGAAAATGGTAATGTGCTTTGTAGAAATGTTACATAATTAAAGGTTAATTTATGTTGCTGGTATTTGCTGAATATTTGTATTGCAGATATTTTAGATGATTGTATGTGTCATAACTTTCATATATATGTGTAAAATTCTTTATGAGTATATATTCATACTTTGTTTTATTTGTGGGGAAGATTAATGATGCTGTAGATGTATATTTGATTGCCTAAGTAGACTATTTTAATGGGAAAGTTATATGTGGAGATGATGTATTTAATGTAATAATTTCGCGGAATTAATTTTTGTATATGGAATCACAGTGTATTATTGTATATGTTTGTTTTACGTTATCTCATTAGTATGCATATATTGTAATTCCTTTAGAGTGGAAATCTTTCCGAAATGCTTTTTACTAACGTAAAAAGATCTTAACGGGGGAGGAGTTGTGACGTCATAGCTTGTAAACATATTTTGTTATTTGTTACTGTGTTCTTGGAAATGATATACTCCCCTTGAATGACGTCATTTCCCCTTCCAACAGCGGAAACCGCTACGCTGCCCGCCAGACACCAGACAGTATCGGAGTCGAGACGTTGTCTTTGGCGAGAGCAGAGCTCTGTAGTTATGGTGGTTATAAAGATGTTAATAAATGATTTTTTAAAATAATTGATTCCTCGTATATTTCGCCACTACGCCACAATGTCCTCAGACCGCCAACGGTCCTAAACAACTGTGTTGATGCATCATCAACCAATTCTCTAGCATCCTTGATCTCGCTCCTTCAGGTTTTCACTTATCACTTCTTTGAATTCGTTTATGTGTGAAAAATTGTTTCTGACCCTTGACGAGGTCCAGAGCGTCTTAAAACGATGCACTAAAAAATCAGTTGGAGAATGTTTGGACAAAGGAAATAGAAAACTAATCCCTAAGCTCACAAAATGCATTGCGAAAGACGGATATTATGCTAAGTAGTAGTGTTTGATGCACGTATATGGATATGTAAATTTTTCAACTATCTCCCTTTTAGATATTTAAGAAATTAATTACTCGCGCGCGTACTATCCGGACAACCTTCGTAATACAAAAAAGCTCTGGAAATCGACCGATGTATTTGATTGCAAGTATACTTTATCATAAAATAGCAATAATTATTAACAATTCGCTCAAAATTTGTTTTAGGTATTTAGGTTTCAAAATGTGCACAGAGCATGAATATTTTAAATAGGCCAATCCTAATTAATCTTCAGGAATTATCTGCTTATACGTTTTAAGGGGGTCACTTCACGCAAATCTGTCAAAAAATCGATTTTTCAATTTTTTTTGAAAAAGAAACTTCAAATCTTTCTGCGTCAATTGCAATTTAAATTTTTGTTCTAGCTAAATTAGAAGTATTTTAAATATTTTTTTAAAAAGTTGTTTACATGTGTCAAGCCCCAAAACAGCTGAATGCCACGCCCACTTTTAAACCAAAACTTATTATACATGCTTCTTTCCAGCCTTATCAAATTATTTTAAATTCACGAAAACAATTTTCATCGATCAGCAACTTGTTGAGGAAAGAATTGAAGTGAATAGTAATAGCAGTTTGTTTACATTTCAACGTTTGTTATCGAATGCAACGTGCTATTTTAGACTCGCCTAATGTAGACAATCTGTTCTTTTCGAAAACTTTTTTCATTTATATTTTTCATTATGTTTCGGTTTAATGCTCAAACATTTAAGAAATAGAAGTTTGAGAGAGATGTTATTATATTAAATACAAGTTCTTTTGAAGTTATATAAGTTTCATATAAACAAAATGTTTATAAATATGGTAAGTATGCTGTTATGGTAAGTATCAACGTTAAGTAAGTATGCTGGTGAGTATGAAGCTTTTTTTAAATTCTTCTGATCAATTTAAGGAAATAATTGACATTTCTCTGTTTTCTTACTGCTTAAAATTATGTATGTTATGCATAAAATATAAAAAACATGGTATCCATATTAATCTTGGTCGTCAAATCCAAGGTTTGGCTACAGAACTATTTATATGTTGTGTCAGTTGTGGTTTCGAACAACCAGTCCTGAATATTAGAGTCACTCAGAGTGTAACTAATAAATGATATACTAATGTGCATGAAGTTAATACGAGACTTTGATATGCTATGAGATCAATTGGGAAAGAGTATGCTGATGCGAAATGGTTTTGCGGAGTAATGAATTTACCTCCCATTACTGAGTGCTTTTATTAGTTATCCCACACATTAAATGATGCGACAGAGGAAGTCGCAAAAGCTTCTATGGTAATAGCTGCTAACATATAATATTTAAAAATGATGGAAGTCCAAATGTACTTGGGCTATTGATGGCACCTGGCAAAATTCACTAAATGGTGTCGTGACAACAGTTAGTGTCGAAACTGGAAAGATTGTTGATGCCGAAGTATTTTCCAGATATTCGTGCAATTTGAGGAATGGAAATGCACACAGAGAGAAGTATTTCGCAAATTACTTTGGAAATAGTGGAGAACTGGAAGTTGAAGGGGCACTCTGGATCTTCAATCACTCAGAGTCATTGCACCAGCTGCGATATACTCAGTATTTCAGTCTTTGCCCCACTGGTGACGACAAGTAGTGTGCATATAATAGGTCCATAATTAAAGGAAAACAATACAAACACAAACATAACTTACCTGATGTTATTATAAATTGTATTAAACAATAGTTAGAGATTTTTCAAGTCCTGAACTACTTTCTAGATGCCTACATGGCAAAATTCAAAATTTAAATATCATCATCTGGTACATAATCCCAATAAATATGTATGGAATTATGAACTTTAAAAATTGGAAAGTATGAAACAATATCTCTATTTAATCAAGGATTCATTACAAAATTAAAAGTTTTAAGTTTATTAAATGTTCAACCTGGATTTTATACATGTCGAGCATTACAAGAAGCAGATCATGTTCACATAAAGAAAGCAAAAAAGGCAGTTTTATAAAGAACCAATAAAGCTGGGATTAAAAACAGACTATTAAAATGTAGACAAAAAGATGATCTAGTAGATGACCTAAGCAATTCAAGCTTTGGTATTGATACCTATTAGTGAATGGTAAGTTTGTACTTTAAATTGCATTATCTCAAAACTGTAAATTTCAACACAAAAGGAACATTTTTTAAAAACTTACTCATCTTATAGCTTTGAAATTTGGTGCATGTATTACTAGTACATAAAGAAATATTTTAATGAGAGCTTTTGTCAAAAAAAGTTTTCAAAAAAATTTTAGAGGTTGAAATGTACACAAATTTTCTTTGTTTTTTAACTTTTCACGTGTAAAAACACATAATATTTTTTTTAAAAAAAACTAATCAAAATTTCAAAAAAAGCTCTCATTAAAATAATAACAACTATTCAATAAATGAACACAAAAAAAATTGGTAACTCTACAACCAGTCAATTTTTTAAAAATGTTCCTTAAAATTGGTAATTTTTAACATTACAGAGATAGGGAAAAGGCTGCGAGAAGTGACCCCCGTAACCTCAATTTTATTCATTTTGAAAAATGAAACTTTATGTACGAAACACAACTCAGCATTAAACGTTATGTCATTCTAATGATACCTAAATTCCTATCATTATTCTGCAAGTGTTTTTAGAGAAAATTTATTCCTTTCCATAGTTGTTGCCCCTAAATAACCCTCTAACACAACGTAACTGATATTCATTAAGACCGAAGAAGTCAGTTAAATCACTTATTTCCATCATTAAACCTGGATTTGCTGCAGATTTTCAAGTGAAGAGTTAGTCACTAGAGATCTTATGCGAGCTGATAAGGACACTTTTTAGATAGATGTTTTTGAATTTTCAAACCCTTCTCAGCTTGAACTAAACTATTCTAAAATTTTTTCATAACTCAATTTGGGCTTCTGTAAGATAGAAGTAACATTATCACTGAATACTTCCTTTTTAGAATGAATATTAGGATACCTCGCAATTCAAACTTGGTCAGTCACAAATCCCCTTTCGATTTTCCAAAGATTCGAAGAGAAAGATACAATCCCCTCTTTTTAAAATTATAAAAATTATGATAAATATTTTATGTTTAAAGTTTTTACTTGTGGTAACAGTGTGTAATCACGCGCCCCTGAAAGCGTGATTATGTTTGGTTTCATAGATAGAGAAAAATATATTACTTTTTACTCGCAAATTTTTAGAATTCTTTAGAATCTGATAGTGAAACTATGCGTAAACAAAACTTTTCTTTGGTATTTTTCTAATTTTGAAGTCTCATAAGATCATGAAATATGCATTAAATTTGGGTTATTTCAAAAACTTTCTTCGAAAGTGTTATGTTACCTTAACTAATTACTATACTAAGGACATTAAAATGAATAAAGTGTAATTAGAGCATTAACTCATAAGGGAGATAGATCTTCACTCATAAGGGAGATCGGTCACAACTCATAAGGGAGAGGGCTCACTATCCGTAAAAGCTATGAGCTCTATTTCCAAACATATCCATCCGCTTGACATTTTGAATGCTAAACTACGTAATGCACCATTTCCTCTTCACATAGCAATAAATAAATTTAGGAGACTCGAAGGTTATAGTGAAGTGTAACATTCCTTTTGAGTGAGCTTCTGCGTGAAATTGGGACTACATTTACAAAGAGTTACCAAGTTGGAGAAGTGCACTAGACAGGAAAATGGAAAATTTACTTTACTCTCGTTCACGTCCACCAAAATAAACAGGATGAGGTTATAGGAAAGCATATCGTCCTGAGAATACCATTGAAAAAACTAGATATTAGTATTTATTCCAGTTATTTTTGAAGAGAGAATGATTGGATGAAAAGATTGCCCAAATAAAAAAAATTCGCTTCATTTAGACTTTTCTTTTATATAAAATTATTTGGTTTGGAAGAAAGTAAACATACGATGCAATGTATTTTGGAGTTCTAGCTATCGAGAAGTATTATTTCACTTTTAACATTTCTCACTAGACATACTAAAATTGTGTGTATACATATGTCTGCTAAACGCACGTCAAAACTGTTAATTTATAAAATAATTACTATAGTAAAAATTACAATTGTTTTCAAATATAATTTTTTAAAAACGAGAAATAAATAACATAAATCACTCGACACCCTTCTTCTATGAATATTCATAACATTCTATCACTACTTATGTCCGTTGAGGCATTGTTATCTTCAATTTCTTCTATTACTTTACATTATGATGCTTCTTCAAAAGACAAATGTGCAATACTGTAAGTCAATTTTGAATCTACGTATATCTATTTAATACTGGATATTCTTTCCAATAAGCAAATCTTTGACTTTCTTTTCACATTTGCGTGGTTATGAAGACCACTTGAAAATGTTTGGTACTATAGTCTAGAATTTCAACAGAAAAAAATTTGTTCTTGAGAACAAATTTCAGTGAGCTTACAAAATGAAACCAAATAAAAACTATATTAACATTTTTTTCTTGTTGAGTTTTTTACGTATATCAAATGTAATAATCTTCTTCTAATCCTTTCTTATTATTCAACGTTAATAAATATCCTTAACATTTGCGAATGATTCTATAGGTAAATTGTAGGTTTCAAGACCATTTATCCTGCACAATCCTACAAAGATCCTAAAAAATATGAAATCGACACAAACTACATATTCTATCTACCTAGTTTTATCCAAATTTCTTGTGAAAGGCCCAAGAAACATAAAATTAATTGAAAATCATATTAAGATCAATCCAAATTTTCCAGCCCATCAAAATGACAGATTTTGGTATAGTTAGATATACTGTATGCTTTCATATAAGAAAAGATATAAATGAAAATTAATTGATAAATATTATAATTTATCTTTATAAAATCCAACAAAAGTCAGGAAAATTGGACCATTATAATTTTTATTATTTTCCAAAAGGAAATGCTGAATCCATTTTTTTTCACATGTCTGGTAAATCAAGTATTAAATGCTTTATATGGCTTCAATTTTTTATACATTTTAATGCAATATTTGTAAAAAGGCATTGATATTTTGTGAACAGAAATATTTGAAAAGAAATGTTGAAATGCATAGTTATCCGTGTACGATATTGACATTATATTATATATTGTCATATGAAAGTATATATTATTATACCTTCTACATAAAATAGGAAACTTTAGTGAAATATAATTCCTCATATCCATATTTTTTGTTTGTTACTCAGTTTCTTAATATATCTGAAAGATGAATTGGCCCTGTATAGATTTTTTTGTACGCAAGTGTATTTGGCGTGCTGAAAACTGCAGATGATCTCAACTCTATAAAGAATGAAGCAAATGGCAGCAGCGACATTGCAACCAACATTGCATTTCAAGGTTTTAACCTCTTCTCACTGGAAAGACCCCTTAAAAGGCATCACTTTTATTCTAACGATAAGGTAAAAGTAGTCGATGATGACAGTGTGAACAACAACCTCAGAAATATTTCAGCTTTTTTGCCTGATTAGTCATGCATTAGCACAATTGATAGGAAAGAGATCTAGATTGTGTCGAACATTGAATAAATCTTTATATAAATGGTGCATGTAGCTTTCAAATACATAAAAATAGTAAAAACGAGATAAAAAAAAATATTAAAGAAATAACCATCAAAGCAATATAATGCAATCAAGTCTCGAAGAAGCCTAAAAATTTGTAACAAACTTGTTTAAAAATTAAATTCTTTTAAACAGGTCAATTGAAAAGTCCCCGGCCTGACACACAGATGACGCTACTAGAATTAAATCCTTATGTTTTTTAGTTAGCCCTTACCCTCAAAAGATGCGTGTATAAATTTGACAGCGATCAGATCATTAGTTTGTGAATTATAGCATTTTGAGTGAAGCAACTTTTGTTATTGTGAAGAAAATGGATAAAAAGGAATTTCGCGTGTTGATAAAATATTGCTTTTTAAAGGGAAAAATACAGTTGAAGCAAAAACTTGGCTTGATGCCGAGTTTCCGGACACTGCCCCAGGAAAATCAACCATCAAGGATTGGTATGTTAAGTTTAGACGTGGTGAAATGAACACCAAAGACGGTGGACACCCAAAACGGGTTGTTACAGACGAAAACATTAAAAAAATAACCGAAATGATTTTGAATGACAGTAAATTGAAATTGAATGAAATAGCAGACACTCTAAAGATATCAACTGAACGTGTACATCATATCATTCACCAATATTTGGGTATGAGAAAGCTCTGTGCAAAGTGGGTGCCGTGAGAGCTCACTTTTGACCAAAAACAACGACGAGTTGATGATTCGGAGCAGTGTTTAAAGATGATCAAGCGTAATAAACCCGAGTTTTTGCGTCGATATGTGACAATGGATGAAACATGGCTCCATCATTTCACTCCGAAGTCCAATCGACAGTCATCCGAGTGGACTGCACACGATGAACCCTCTCCAAAGCGTGGGAAAACGCAACAGTCGGCTGGCAAGGTTATGGCATCTGTATTTTGGGATGCGTATGGAATAATTTTCATTGACTACCTTGAAAAAGGAAGGACCATCAACAGTGACTATTACATAGCGTTATTGGACCATTTGAAGGACGAAATGGCCGAAAAACGGCCGCATTTGAAGAAAAAGGAAGTGCTGCTTCATCAAGACAATGCACCGTGTCACAAGTCAGTGAAAACGATGGCAAAAATCCATGAATTGGCCTTCGAATTGTTTCCTCATCCACCGTATTCTCCAGATCTGGCCCCCAGCGACTATTTCCTGTTCTCAGATATCAAAAGAATGCTGGCTGGGAAGAAATTTTCGTCGTATGAAGAGGTGATCGCCGAAACTGAGGTCTATTTTGAAGCAAAGGACAAATCGTAATACAAAAAGGGTTTCGAAAAGTTGGAGGGTCGCTATAATCAGTGTATCAACCTTGAAGGGAATTATGTTGAATAAAAAGAACTAATTTTGCCAAAAAAATGTGTTTTACTATGGTAGGCCGGGGACTTTTGAATTGACCTGTTAAGAAAGAAGACATAAGAAAATGTTAAATTTTGAAAAGAGTTCTTCGAAATACATCAGATAAACGGATTTTTTTTTATTTCATTCTGCGTTCATAAAAAGAGGGAGATTATCTTTATTTCAGAACACAGATAACTCTGAGAAAAATAGGAGAGATGATAATACTCACCAATATGCACCGTACGGTATTTGTTCTACGGAAAAGCCGAAGTCGAAGCTTATATATTGAATTATGAAAATATTAACAGTATGAAATGCCGATTACGTGAAGAGAATTTTGTTTTCCTTTTTTCAACTGCGACAGACCTCCAATAATTTAATGAAACTTTTCACCTTGTAATGAGACACTCATTTTATAAGTTATATTTCCCCTTGTGGGAGATACATGCACATATTACGAGTTTCCTGCATGTTTTGTTGTGGTGCTACTATTTATTCCAAATTAGTCAGCAGAGAAGTCAGATAGGATTTCTTGGTGATCCGACTTCTGTCCTGCTGCAGATATGATAACCTCAATTTCTTACAGTACTCTTTTTTGGATTTCAATGTCTCCCCAACGGCTTGGACCTGTTTAATTCAGCCTGGATGCTTAAAATACATCTTAAACCTGTAGATTCATCCTCGCAGCGCCACTGACCAAGCATCTCAGTAGCCGTTTGCTGGATACTCGACACGTTGGCGTGGTGTGGATGTTAGGAGAGGAGGGTGCCAGCTCAGGTGTCGTCCTCGTCACTTGACCGTGGTTCAAAATTACGAGGTCCGTCGCCAATAGCCCTCGTGTTGCTTCTAGTGCGACGTTAATAAAAACTAAACTAAACTGGATACTCGAATCCTACTCATACTGATGTCAAAGCGGGGGATCGACGGTTGTTCTTCATAACTAAGTTTCACAGACAGTGTGGTAACATACAGCTAATACGAGTTGTATCCTTTCAGTTATTACCCACTTATTAAATTTGTAAATGTTCAAACATATTCCTTTTTGATACTGGTTAGTATACATGGACACAAGTGTTAATGTTTTACAGTCTCTCAATACAGGTTTAATGTGATAAACAAATAACTGTTTTAATACTTAATTATCCTGGATTATTTGCAACTGCTTAATTGTGTCATTTGAAGCAAGTGTATTCTTCATGTAAATTACATAATACCTTCGATGCCTATTCAAATGTGGAGAATGAGTTTTGCAGCTCCGACGCTATACACACTATACGTATTTTATGAATTTTGTGAACTTGTTCATATGAATGTAAATGTATTTAAATAAATTAAATGCAAATGCAAAGCCTCTTATACATGAAAGAGTTTAAGGAAAAGAGGGTCTATGCATAAATTGAATATTATATATTAGTATGAGTTACTATGCGATAACAAATCCTGGAAGAATAATAATTGGTGCAGGTCGTAGAGGCGTTTTTGTCAAAAAGTGTCATTACATGAATATTCTTTACTTTCTTATTCATGTGATAACACTTTTTGATAAGAAAGTCTCTCCGACCTACACCAATTAATATTCTTCCAGGCTTTTTCACGTATTCATCTTCTTCGTGTATTTCCACGTATTGTATAGCAGGTAATTGTATAGCAAGACTAAAGCAACCATTTTGAAGATTTAGTATTAATATAAAGTTACCAATGACTAATATTTTGAACAGGAAATTAAAATGGCATTATAGCAATGCAAGGAACGAAATTTATCGAATAACCTTCCATGAAGACGAGATTATCATTATTTACATAGCTTCTATAGCCAGTGATTGTTTTTTTTTATCTAGTAAGTTTACTTTTTTGGAAGGTGTTTCAATATTTAAACAAAAAATAGCTTGAAAGTTAAAATAATTTATTGAATTAATTTAATCTCTTATTTACTTTTCCACGCAATCTCATCCAACGTCTATGCACTAGTACGGTCCTTTCGAGATTCTTTTTATACCGTCAGCGGAAAATTCCTTTTATCTTGACCTCGATGCCGGTTTCATATTTTTTTCTTTACCCTTGCGTTGTCGTTGAAATTAATGCCCCGCAAATAGTATTTCATTCTACCAAATAAATAAAATTCCGAAGGGATGTGGTAAGTTCTCTAAGGAAGACGAGGTAGAAGCTCCCAATGCACTTTGTAAGTAGTTTTCTGTGTCAATTGTGCCACAAGGTCGAGCAATATTTTGCGGATGAAGCACGCCTTAACTCTGTCTTACCGAACATTTCCTCTTCAATGGAGACTTGATATTTTCCTCAATCATGTCGAAATAGTATAGGCTGTGTCTCTTTAACAAATCACATAAATGTGGATCATTTTTACTTGGTTAGACAGTGACTCTTTTGCGACAATATTTAAACTTTTCCAACCACGAGTACAAACTCGCGTGGTTTATGCAACTAATGCCGAGTTCTTTATTCGTTCGAGAGACTATCTCTGTACGGTTTTACTCCTTCCTAAGGTAAAAATCAAATCACAGAATGCTATTTATGAAAAGTACTTCGTTCGAGAGGGAAAAAACCATTGTAACTAAGACTTCAGAGGTTATATTTAAATAGATATAAATCAAAGAATCTTCTTCGAAAGGTTGCCAACTAACGCTTAAGAAAGTTTCAATTGCCTACATTAAGAGCTCTCTTCACTAAAAAGTTTTGTTTGTTTGAATATTGAACGATTCTCGTGTATGAAGAGTTTGCTCAATCGTTCGTGCTTCATAAATGAATCATATTCAGAAACTTATAGCTGTAAGTAAAGCGCTCACTGGTATCTATATTACTTTCATTATTGACTATAATACCTGCATGTAAACTTTTTTCTATATTATAAGCTTATTATATTTAATTTCAAACCTATTCTGTTCCTTCTTCGTAATTGTTTTCATCTTTTTGGTCTGGACTATATTCCATGGGAAATTTACTGGAAGGAACTGGAGTCACAAGAATGCGAATTTTTTTCCATGCCTCTAAAGACCCACCGTGTAGCTGGAGCTGAAGCACGTTAACTCTGTCGATGCTCAAAATCTTCCGATTGGTATAGTGTTAAGTTATGAGAGAGAGAAGTGTCAGCTCAAGCGTCGTCCTCGTTATTTGACAGAGGTTCAAAATTACTAGATACGTCGCCAATAGTCCACGTGTTTCTACTAATGTGATGTTAATAAAAGTCAATGAATCAATCAATTTTTTTCCCTGTATACATACGATCCATTTCAAATAGAAATAAAGTTACGTTTATAACGACAATAACTGTATCTTTCTTTGTTCATCTTGCCTAAGTGAAATTATATGGATTTATCAAGAAAAATAGGAAATGGTTTTTATTATTTTCACTGGCCGTATTGTGACAAAAAAAGAGATGTTTTATTCAATATTAAATTTGAAAGTGAAAAAACTGAATTAAATTTCAAAAATTCTCTTAAACAAGTATAAAAGGAAGATAATATTAAGGCTCCCATCTAACCCACCATTTTGATTTCGCTGACGTAAAGATACCCCTATGAAATTTTAACTTTAATTCTCACAGCTTAATTATTTGATCAATTTGAATACTATGAAGTGTATCTGAAAGATCAAAAAGTAATGAATGCTTCTGAATGTTTTTCCTCCGATTTTTGAAAATATTCTAATATATTTTTAAAGACTGGGAAACTCGCACACGAATCATTAACACCTTGAGGACCAGCCCACCGGGAATGAAGAGCATTTCCTGGACTGAACGAGCTGAAGAGAAGCGTCACCACCGGTCCGAACATTTAATCCGTTCAGGACCGTGATTACGTATACGTCATCGCGCGATTCTCCCTTCACGACTCACGATATCGTATATATGAGGGAGTTTCCGTGACACCGGGCCCCTGATTGCACTGGTGTGATTTCAAATTAGAAAGGTTTAATTTAATTTTTAACGGTCATTAGAGGGCGGTTGAAGCTCGTTACATTTTAAAGTATCGCTCCGCAATGTTTAAGCATTTGTTTCCATTTTTTTTTCTTTTTTGCTGTTAAATCATATAGAAGTTTAAAATTTAAGCAGCTGCGCTTGTTCGCTTCTTTTGGTCATATTGTACATTTAAACAGCTGTGATGTACTATGTGCTGGTTTTTTCTTTATATTTTGACGGAATGTAGAATACCATCACATATTCTGAAATTTCTACGAAAGATAATGATATATATTTATCCCTTACCCGTGCAAATGGTCATGATTCTTAGTTTGTTTACAAAAATAAATCTAACAAATATAAAAAATCGCAGAACAGAAATTAATAACCTTATCTTGTCAAACCTTATGTTATGTCAAATGTTGCGAGATTCGACTGATGTACAAACCGTTGCAATTTGGTGAAATCTACTACCATTTAAAAATTCAAATAAAACTTTCCATATCAAAATTACTCTGACGCGACGTTGGGGCCAACGATAATAATCCGAGCTCTTTGCGTGGAAGCGACGTCGGGGTGGTAAGAATGGGATCGTTGTGTCACGCAAACAAGGCATTGGTCGTGAAGTGGCTAAAACAACAGTAAACATATTTTCAAAAACTGGAGAGAAAAAGTAATTCCAAAAGCATTCATTATTTCTTGCTCTTTCAGATACATTTTATTGCATCCAAATAGATTGAACAGTAAAGACGTGAGAATTATAGTCAAAATTTCATACGATTAACATTACGTCCACGAAATTAAAATGGCGGGTAGATCGTAGCCTTAATAGTAACATATAATAGTTTCTATTTTCCAACTTCATTTCAACCATCACAAATTCAGGTTGAAGAAAGCGAGGCCGTATTACTTCAGATAGATTACTTCCTGTAAATTCGAAAATTGCTCTGCAATCTGGGGCTCGTAAATGCAATTTCAACTTCGCAATGAATAGGTTTGCGATCTGAATGATTTAGCATCAATCCGCTTCAATTTTATTCCTGAAAATGATTATTAGTACAAGTTGTTCTGTGATTAGGAATTTGGATGCTACAAACACAAATCAATTGTTTTTACCAACCCTGAACGAACACGTAACTCACAACACTCTTTCCTTACTTGTGTGACAATTTTTTAAAATGTTATTTTGACTCCTGGAGGTGACTCATAAGTAGTTGAGTTACATTCTTTATTGAAATATACATTTTTTATCATATTACAGCAACGTATTTCGGCTGAATAAGCGGCCTCCATAGTAAGATATTATTTATCTCGATATGTATTACCGCATCTCTTATTTTGACTGGAGAGCTCAAGATACTTCTACTTAATTCTTTAGAATCCCTTATAAGACAATATGATTTATTTCAAATATTTTTCATTTTCGTTTCTTCGAACCAAGACCTGAAGTACGAAGTATTTACAACTCGATAATACATAACGTCATAATTAAAGACATTTCTATTCAGTCTTTGATTAAAACTGTAATTTTGAATTATCATCTTCCAGCTGATTGTTCTGCCTAATACCGGTCCAAAGGTAAAAAAAAATTCAAAACTTTTCCGATGATATACATGTTATTTTTGAACGTATAGGCCACACTTTAAGGAAAATGGCTGTAAACACATATAAACATTTTTGGTAAAGCAATACATTGTTTAAAATGAAAAGGTTCGGCTGAAAAACGAAAAATTTTTAGAATTTTTCTTAAAAAAGGTTTATATTACATCAGCGCAAAAACTTTCCTAATAATCTTTAGCGTTTCATGTTTTCAACACCGTGAATAGGAAGGGAGTTTATTCGGAGAGAGCTTCTGCCACTCTAGTACTAAAAGGGTTATAGGGGGAAAAAAAACATTCTAAATGTTATTTATAGGTACGTTCATTTTTTCAGACATTAGTACAATTAATACATATCCCCTCCCAGTTGAATTGAGTTTTGCGTGGAACAGTTTACTATTTCAAGCCAATAATTGTCTCGAATTGAGTGGTAGATCTCCTCGACACGTGACGTGACCGGAATATCACTAGTTGTGATTTATGTGTTTTATTTTAATTAGACACACAGAAATGTTTTTCATCGGAGGCATATGCAACTAGTAGTTCTAGGCTTAGCTGCCCTCTAGTGCTCAAATCCTGGATCAACACTTCGGCGTTCAGTGATTTTCGGCTCCCGGAAAGAGATAGTTGTTAACTTTTTGGTTGCTGGCGGCTGCTTGGAAACTTGGTCCATTGAGTCCAAAGAAAAGTGGAACGGTCACTTTTTGTTGCGCCTTTATCACCTAGAATAAAAGGGACGTATCATACTAGTTATTAAGGCTGTTTAACTTTCGGAGTTTTTTTTTTTTTTTTTTAACCGAGCCTTTGAAAATGGTTTGAATGAATTCCCATTCAATGCACATGTTATAAATCTATATGCTTTTTCGGAGAAGTTCTCCGTTATGTGTGGACGGGTAATTCCTTATTGGACTATACTTGTATTACCATATCCACTGAAGAATACCATATATTGCTTTTTTGCGGAAAATGTGTTACCACAAATACTTCATAACATTACACTTGTATGAAATATCACGTGTTTTCGGCGCGAAGGACTCCAGTGCATTTCTACATTAATGTGCGTAATTACCTTATGCCACTTTTGGCCTTCGATGGATTAATCAAGATAAACAGCCGCTTGCCCAATAATCTCATCCGATTTATAACGTATCGAATCTTTCTTATTAGAATTCCTCAAGACTCTCTTCTTCGAGACTAATTGTGTTTATTATAAGGACCTAATTGATAAACATTCAATTGATAACATCAGATAGGAAAACACCTAACAACTTCAAAAGGGGTACATAAATCAGTTACTAAATGTTGTCAAGCATGAATAGTTATTGGTGGTAGAGCGTTTAGTGCTTATCCTGATCATCAATACAATGAAAAGTATTTCTTCGCTTTTTCAGAATTTCTTGTTTTTCTACCACACTATTCATTTTCCACCAATCATACAAACAAATATTGGTTCTATATGTACCTTTTTCCTTTACTTACAGTGTGAGTTCGGGAACAATTTGAAAGTGTATAGATACAAAAACAATATTTTTTTTCTATTAAAATAATGTTCAAAGGATTTAATTAATTCAGATTAAAGTCTTATTGCTGCTGAAAACTAAATTATTAACACCCAATAATTTCGAATTAGAACTAAATAAAGATACATGAATAAATATCTCACTTCCTGATATTTCTACAACTCTCCACAAAAAGTTTAAAGGCTTTGTTTGATGCACAATGTTTTGACAAATAACTAAAGTTATCCGAAATCTGAGAAAAATAGTAGCTAAACATTAAGTCATATGAAACTTTTGATTCCAACTCCATTATAAAATATTAATCTTGTTTACTGAATTAATTTAATATTCACATGTGGAGAGAAATCTTATTTATTTTTTCATTAAACTTCCTATGAAATTCAAAAATGCTTTATAATATTTAAAACTTTGACCCAAATTAATAGCTAATAATTTTATAGCAAAATATAGTCTTGCGTATTTCAAAATACAAACACTCTGATACTAATTTTACAGCAGTACATATTAATAACTGGAAAATATATATATCCACCACGTCATGAATTATTGGTAATGACTCGAGAATAGTTTTTTGTAAATGGGATCCAAATTTCCATTTCACGTATCAATTTAAACATCCCATTCTTTTAGATTGAGTTTTAATTAATTTTTAGTTTCAAATCAGTAAGCGAATCTAAAATTTTAAAATAATTATCTAATGCTAAACAAATGTGTATGAACTTGACAGCTGAACAGTAAGTCACACGGCGATATATACCTCCTAATAAACGAATAAATTTTCAATATTTAGAAATATCAGTTAATTAAATATGGCACATTTTCCATGATACAATCAATGACTTATTTAATTAAACTGATGATGTATTGGATGATTACCTATTGTACTATTGTTATGCAAATGATGTCAGATGTTCAAGTTACTAAACATGGCATTTAAACATGAAAAGAATATCAATTGATTAAACTTCAAATAATTTGTTAGAAAAAAAATTACATTTCATTTTTAATTTGCCTGAATAAGACATTTGAATATTGTCGTTATTTTTTTAAAATATCTTTGATAACAGGCACTCGTTCAAAAAAAAATCTCATTAAAACCCCATTAGGCTCATAACGTATAACTTATGTCGTTTAAAATTTCAGTTGTTCTCATTTCAATCTACTTTTGGAACATATCACCAGTATTTTTTCAAAATTTAATTGACAGCTGAAACGATATATTAAGTTCCCCAAATGAGCGGTGCATGTTCTAACTTCATAAATGTCACATGTCATTTCAATAAGAGAAATGAAAACTATATAAAAAAGATTAGCCGCCTTAGTATTTTCTGAGTCTTATATCCTTTTTCATTTACTTTAACCTTAAACTGATCCAATTAAGATGCACTTTTTCATTTATTTTAGAACTAAATGGAGTTCATACGTGTAATATGACAGCTATGATTGAATATCTCTAATTCATAAGTTCTAATTGGTTTTAAATCTTTTTTTTCAATAAATGTCTTAAAATGCTTAGAAATCCTTATTACTTTGAAGAAATATTTCCTTTTCGCTTTGAGAATAATTAAATTATAACGTCAATTTTAATGACTCATTCGAAATTTTATATCGTTCTTTTCCTTTGAAGCATAATATTTGTTCAAGTTACATGCCTTTCACATTTATTAAGTATATTGTTTACGGATAAACAAAAATTAAGTTTTTCGTGAATTATTGCTACAATGTAGAATCTTGTAGAATTCGGTTTTTATAACACTGAATGCAGGATCCGACTTATTGATATATTGTAATAAATATATGAAAGTCGTAGAGGGATTGCACTAATGTCAGTACTTGTCGTACTATTATATTTTATGTAAAACCACTGAAAGCATCCAAAAGAGTTACACTGTACCTCGTTAACCGATTGAATCGAAGATCAAATACTTGAAAGTTCTGAAAATATTCAAGATCCCGGGCCATTCAAGTCGAAAGCTATGAAAAGGGTACAAAGGTATAATTCTCTAGAATGATTGTCTATGCATATGAGGAAACGTATGTTGGAGAAAATTTTGACAAATGAAAGAAAGAAAATTAAAAAGACAATGTAGTATACGTAGTATACACGCTGGGGAAAACACTTATCAATGAGTTGTGTTTCCCTAGTAGATTCTGCATTGTACTCTTTCACGGGGGAACATATTTTACAATTAATTACTCAATACAACTATTTGTCATAAGATTCTTACCATTTTCTAAGAGGTAGTGTCGAAAAATAAACTGTGTGAACACATTTTAGTTCATGAGTTTTTGATTACAATGTTACTCTTCCATTTCAATTTTGCGTTTTCTAACTAGACTTTTTTTTTTTTTTTTTTATTCAATAAATGACATATCTATTTCGCAGTGATGCAATTTTGAGTGTTTCACCTTAACGTTGTAAAAGATTTCACGAGAAATCTTGTCGGTTATCAGCAGGCGAAAAAGAGGTTTCACTTCAATGCTAATTTTACGAAATCTGTTTTTTATTGAGAAAACTTCTAAGATATACTTGTATACAACTGGAAAGCTTTTAAATTTATCCCAAACGATATTTACCTATTTTTATTCTTGTATCAGCTTGTTGTTAATGACTCTAAGCAAGATGAAATATTTTCAGGAAAAGAAAACATGAAATAAGTTATAATTTTATTGCCGTAAAAATATCTGCGATAAGTAAAAACAATTTTTAAATCGATGCCTATTTCTTTTAATTTCTTAAATTTATGGCTAATGTATTTGCACTATTTTTTGTGGAAGAGCCTCAGAATTAAATTAAATTTGAAGGAATGCCCAAGGATATGATAGGCGTCAGTAATCGTCCACGATGGTCCCTCATGATTTCCAATCTTCTCCACTTCGTATCTGTCATGAGGAAGAATGGTCTTTATTTCACAAGGTCCGTAAAGCTTCTATTTGAACTTGAAACTTCCACCAAACTGAGTCCTATGTATGGTGAAATATTACCAACTTGATGCCTCCTTTATTTCTTCTTTTTCTTGTTGGGAGTCCTCTTGTTTTTCATTTGTAAGTCAACAATTTCTGTATTAAAACGATAATTATTTACTGAACAAATTATATCCGAACGTAGTTTGGAGTTTGTGATGCGCGTTGAATCAAATAAACAGTCCTTCGTTTCTAATGATACATTCTATAACGAGAATAAAGCATCTGTTTAAATCTGACTTGACTGATGTTTTACCTCCATTTCTCCTTCACACAAATACAGTAAATTTTCACTGAAACAATTTTGGCAATTTTTCTTTTCACTTCCATTCTTTGAACCTTCCAAAAATCTGAAATAAATTGAAGGTGGTATTATACCATCCATTCGGAACCAATTACTTAATGCTGCTTTAGTTCGGATAACAGTTGAGGATTTTGGTAGAGAGAAATTCAAACACGCAACATCTCCTTTTTCCATTTCACCAAAACATGAAGTTAATGTGAGTTCACCAATGGAACGTTTAATTTGGAAGAAAGGCTTTTTTAATACAATACACTGAGCACCGATATCTTACAAAACTCTTAATGTCTTATTATCTACGAAAATGTCAACATATTTTAATTTATTTTGTGGAATGTCTTTAAAGATGTATTCGTAATTCACAACACTAACACTAAATTATCATCACTATTATTCTCATTGTGTATCATATTGACACTTTCATTAGGTTCATCTATTCTAGAGGAATTTTTAAGCCTTTGAGACAGTCTTTGGCAAAATGAGATTTATTACAAATGAAGGGCTTAATAACACGATTGTTTGAGGAATATTTTTCACTGCTATTTGTTGAAGATTTTTCAGTTACTCTTCTTTGAATTTGGTTGTATAAACGCCTGTTTTCGAGTCTTGTCGGCAATTTAGTATCAAAAATCCCACAGAGTGATTTGCTTTTAGATGCAAAATACAAATCACATTCTTGAATAGATGGATGGATGGACAGAATAGAATAGAATAGATTGATGGATGGATAAATAAATAAGTAAACCATTATTGGCCCTATCTCCTAAAATATTAAACAGAATTTCTGATTTTAGTTCTTCAGGAATATTTTTATACATGAATGGTTTTTCTAGAGATTTAAAGAAAAGATGAAAGTTCT
Organism: Nephila pilipes; assembly: GCA_019974015.1. NCBI lineage: Eukaryota > Metazoa > Arthropoda > Arachnida > Araneae > Nephilidae > Nephila > Nephila pilipes. Next base: position 100,278 of record BMAW01022561.1, read on the forward strand.
CGGCTTTGAATGGAACGGGCGTTGCAAATGTTTTCACAGATTTCATTAGATTCTCTAAGCTTTGAGGTGGAGACTCGACATGAACACTGGCCGATTCATGTAAAGATGAGTCATTTGGACTTAACTGTTTTAATTTCTCAAGTTCAATTTCTTTTTCTAACCTTAATAATTTGAATTTTTCCCGATCAGATTCATCATTAATAGCAGTTTAAGATTTTCTCTCATCAAACATTGAATTAATTAATTTTTTTTTACGAATTCTGGATTCGATAATATTTTTAAATCAACAAATTTTTACATTTGATGGCCCTTCCTCGTCCAATTCTTGCACAAAGAGAATAAGATCTTCTTTTCTCGTTGACGAATACATTTTAGAAATTATAAATAAATATTCTCCTACCTGATTACTTGCTGATGATAAAAAGAATTCCTTTTCACAATTCAGACTTTTTACAGCAGATATAAGTGGTAAGATTGCTTGGTCATATGAAAAATGAAATCTCCTTGATACAGTTTGTAACACTCGGTCATCCCGGGCGTTATCTTGTGCCATCACTAATATCTAATATTAAACACTACGACACCAATAATTACAGAACCACTAAAACAACTTTCAACATTTAATAATATATATCTACTATGACATTAATAATAGTGCTCTCCAGGTTAAGAGTACCAACGCTTTAATTCAACCCACCAATAATAATCTAACAATTTTTTACCAATATCTCTTATCAACTGTAACTCCGAATCTGGAACAACTGCTGAAAATATTAGAACAATTCTCAATCCGTGAGATCTCTACTCGGACCTCACCTCAATACTAATATGTAAATACAACTTCCTATAATATAGCACTTAGATTCCACCTCCTCTCACTACAACGCCTCTCTGATCCTCTTTCAGCTACTCTACTCCTTCAGATGGAGTTTATATACTTCTTAATTTAACCGCTTCACTTCATTCCTAACTGCTTTGCATATTACATTCTTCATCACGTTTCATTTTTGGTTGGGCAAAGGTTGTTTAGCGAAAGCAATCAATCTCAATTGAAAGTCCCCAAGGTTAGTGAAGAGAAACCGCGAATAGCCCAATGTCACAAGTTCTTTGATATCACTTATGACTTTCCACTGCCGAAATGACATGTAAGTTCCTTTTTAATTTTTTTTTTAAAATCCCTTAAAAAACATTTAACAATCTACGCACACATAAAAACTGTCTACACTAATCACTATATTCCGGGCCAAGCTCACACTTGTAATCTCCGGTATTCATAATGATGAGCACTTCAGTTTATTCGAAGCTATTTATTCTTATATACAGTGATTAATATGCACAGGCACTTAAGTACAATTTATTAAGTTAAGTGCAAGTAATGTTCACAATATAAATATGCGAAGATAGTTCATTTCAGTCTATTTGCGCTCCGTGCATACATTCAGCTAAAGTTTATAAGATGGTAGCTCTATTACATGACGCAATGTCAAAGACACTCCCTGTGTATTCTAGCTGAGTAATGGAGTTCTTCCCGCGTTAAGCATTTCATCCTGCCTAGAGGTTGTTGCAATGTTGCTCTGCCAGTAGTACCACCCTCTGGTATAGAGGCGTACTCATTTCTACGGCCGCGTTCTGAGCGATAAGTCAAGTTCCATCTCTCCCTCTTTATATATATACAGGGGTTGGACAAAAATATGGAAACACCTTTTAAAAAACATGTTTCTTTGCTTAATATGGTGCAGGAAACCCGTTGGCATCCAAAACAGCTTGCAGTCTTCTCGGAATGGATAAATATAGTTCCTGTATGTGTGCCAAGGGAATATTATACCATTCTTCCTGCAAAACGGTGGCAAGTTCAGATAACGATGTTGGCGGTGGATAACGAGAACGCACTTTCCGTTCCAATGTAGACCACAAAGGTTCGATAATATTCAGGTCTGGTGACTGTGGTGGCCAGGGGAGATGGGACAAATCCTCCTCGTGCTCAGAAAACCAGTCCTGGACAATGTGAGCTGTGTGAACAGGGGCTTTGTCGTCTTGGAAGACACCATCACCATCGGGGAACAAAGTTTGTACCATGGGATGAACTTGATCTGCCAAAATGTTCACTTACGTCTTGGCAGTCATGTGCCCTGACACAGTTATCATGGGGCCAGCAGAGAACCACGATATGGCTGCCCAAACCATAACAGAACCCCAGCCATGTTTCACTCTTGGCAACAAGCAGTCTGTATTATAGGCTTGAGATGGCGTTCTCCAGACGTAAACTCGGCCAGAAGTGGGAAACAATGTGAAAGAAGACTCGTCAGACAATATTACACGCTTCCACTGCCCTATAGTCCAGGCTTTATGACTTAAACACCACCTTTTCCTGTTACGGGCATTAGCATCACTGATGAGTGGCTTCTCAATTGCAGCACGGTCAGAAGTTCCCTGTTTATGAAGCTCCCTTCTAATTGTTTTGGTACTCACAGGGTTCTGTAACACAACATTCATTTCAGCAGTAACTTTTGCAGCTGTGGTCTTCTTATTTTTCGTCACAATTGCCCTTAATGATCGTCTGTCACGATCACTCAGCACACACTTTCGTCCGCGCTGTGATTTAGCAGATGATGTTTTTCCGCTTTTCAAATATGCGGAATAAATCTTCGATACAGTACCTCTTGAAACACTAAACACCTCGGCTACCTTGCTTACGGAAGCACCTACCATATGTGCTCCAACAATTTGCCCACGTTCGAAGTCTGTTAACTCTGATATAATGCAATGACAACCTCACATAACAGTACTCCGACAACAACTGAACTGTTTAGCACATTTACGAAGTTGTATAGGTGGCGTTAGTAGTCAAAAACGCCAGCGCCACCTACATATTTCATTAAAATCAATCTTTCTTTTCAAACATGCATTTTACAAGGTGTTTCCATATTTTTGTCCACCCCCTGTATATATATATATATGTATATATATATATATGTCCTGATAGGCCAACAATTAGAAACACCCCATTTTTAAAAGTTAACCAGTCCGACAATTAAGCAGATTTATGGGACATCAATGTGTTGCTTATATATAAATAAAAAAAAAAGTGGACGACACGTTGTTACTTCATAAATTGATTTCGAAACAGATAGGACGAAATGTTTAAGTAACTTTGAATAAGGGATGATCGTCGGTCGGTGCGAATAGAGACGATATTCTTTTAATTTTAAAAGCACAGTTTTATAAACATATGTAAGCATAATTACATCACAAATCCATAATATAATAAAAAACATTGTTGAAAAACACTTCCCTGTTTTGATTAGACTCTTTAGATATTGGCGAAAACATCTTTAACACAGCCAGAGTGGGGTGCGATCTTAGGGTTCGACATTATTATCTAACCGTTGTTAAAACTTGTGACACGCTCAGGTGTTTGTGCCGGGCAGATTGAGACAGCCGGAATGGTTCGCAACGGGAAATGAACTGTCTGAAGTCTTTGTTAACTCTAGCCATACGCCAAGTGACGCGATCGTCCTTTGGCTGATACCTCATTATTTATTTATTTTTGATGACAACTTAAAGAAACCAGGGAAATACACGAGTTTGTTTTGAATGGAGCAGAAAAAAATAAGAAGCACTTAAATCTTAACAACAATTATTAAAACAATGATTAAAATAGATAGAATGTTTTAACTTGAGTCTTTTAAATTTACTTTTTGCAGTACTTGAAAATAAATTCTTCATTTCCCCCTCAAAAAAAAAAATATCAGAGACTTGTGGGTTCAGATTCTGAAGTTTCAAAATAATATCATGCGATATAATTTCACTCCTTTATAATTCCAGTTCTAAGAGATATATAGTTCGGAATAAACTCAAACACTTCTTCAATCATTAAATGTAGGTCAAAATTGAGAGATTGCTGTCAACAGTTTTACAAAGCTAATGCAAATTTACTAAAGAAATCAATATAAAGTTCGGCTTTTTGGATATGTTTTTAATGGGTTTTCTTTAACTCGTACTGTAACTTTGTCTACGTCAATTGTAACTTTATATGGTTCAAAACTTTTAAGCCTTTTTTCTCCCATTTTAAAGAGCTCGATTGAGTTGAACTGTTCTATACACGATTGTTTTGGATGAACAATGCGATAATTTAATTATAATTAATAAAAATTAATTGATTGATACTAATTATTTAAAGAACTAAAATTTGCACCAAATTTCCCGCTACGTCCCCAAATGGTCGCTAAATCCATCGCTTAATAATTTCTTGTTTGCTTTAAATTTAATTACATGTAGCTTAATTGATTAACATAATGCTTAAATGAGCCAAAACATTGAACACGCATTTTTTAGATGATAAATTTAATAAACGTCTAATAATAAAATAAGTTATTAAAACTAATTATTGAATAAATTTAATTTGACAACTTTCCCTTTTGCTCTTAAAATTTAAGGTATAAAATATTATGTTGCGCGAAGTATGAAGTTACAAAGAAATTACATGTTCTAAAAACTCTTTTTTTACCGATGCTATTTCTAACTTGTCATCGTATGTTTTCGCTAAGGAAAGAAATGATGAAACTCTTTTTAATAGAAATTAATGATTCTGCAGAATGTTGAAAAGAAATAAAAGAAATTTGATAAATTAATTTTTGAAATGTAATTTTATATATAGTCTCAGTTCGTAAGAATATAAATATAATTTTCGTTTCAAATTTGTTGAATGAATTTATGATGCACTTTTAGCAAGTATTTTATTTCTAAAATTCTCAGTAAAATTGAAACTATTTTTAAGCTGGATTGTGCATCTATTTTTTTTCTAATTAAGTGTGAGAGCCTTTTCTAAATTTAAAATAAGATGTTTTATTATGCGACCGAAAAACCAAAACTAACACGTAATAGATAATTTTTCAAATGCATAGATATAGTGGTGTAGTTGTCACAAAGTAGTCAATTTTTTTATTTGTTTCTAAAAATTAATATATTAATAATCAAAAATAACTTAAGTAACATAACTTACAAATAGCAATAAGAAACTTAAATAATATAACTTACAAATAGCATTAAGAAATTTAAATAATATAACTTACAAATAACATTAAGAAACTTAAATAACATAACTTACAAATAGCATTAAGAAATTTAAATAACATAACTTCAAATAACATTAAGAAACTTAAATAACATAACTTAAAATAATATTAAGTAACTTAAATAACATAACTTAAATATAAAATTAAGTAATTTAAATAACATATCTTAAATATAAAATTAAGTAACATAACTTAAAAATAACATTAAGTAACTTAAGTAACATAATATAAGTGAAATAAAAATTGCTTTTTTATCATTGGTAAGAAAGTGCATTTGTGTGTTGTAGTTATTCACTCGAGAAGTATTTCTTTTATTTATTCTCTCATTTCCAACTATACACTATTCATAATTATTTAAGATAACAACTATGAAAATCTGCATGGGTTTACATTTTATCCAACTTGTTTTTGAGACTCAAATAAAATAAAGCATTTCGCACATACACGAAATAAGAAATTCCTATTTACGAGTAACATGAATAGAAAGAAAAGTTTTTCAAAGAAAAGTTGGTATATGACATGCACATTTATAGACAGTTCCAATTCACATAAGAAGGGCTAGTTCCTTGTTCTATAACACTGACAGGTTATTAGAGACTCAATATTTGTTCCCCTTAAATGTTTCCTTTAAAGAAACACAAACCTGCAAATCACCCCCCCCCCCTGCTGGTCATTAGAATTGCAACACCATGAAGGAAAGCACATACTAAAATATATATATTTTTAGAGAGGTGAGAAATTAATAGAAACAGCTGATACCCCTGGCAGCTAAACAAGGCCTTTATTCGGTTAGGCATGGAGCAGAACTAAGCTTGGGTGATAGAAATGGGAAACTCATTCTTTTCTGCTTCAAGTCAATGTCCCACTTCTTCAACCGTATTATTTGGAGAGAGATGGCATGCCAGACTCTCAGCAACCCTTGGCCAGATGTTTTCAATGGGTGACAGTTCTAGAGACCGTTTAGCTCAAGGCAACAATCGAATACTCTGTGTATTGAGGAATGTCAGAACACGACGTGTAACATGTGGTATTGCATTATCTTGTTGGAAGATGGTGTTTGGCAGACCTCTAAGATTGAGCACAACCTCTGGTTATTTGACGATAATTTGAAAGCAGATCAGTATCAGAAATATACCGATATGCTTTCAAATTAGAGTCAATCCGAACTAGAGATGTACCTATCGTGTACTCAATGGCTGCCCAAACCCTCACACCAGGTGTAGGGTCCCCGATGATATCGAATGCAAGAATGCGACAAGCAGTCTCCTTGGAGCCTCCAGACACTCACATCAAAACACTACATGCAGAACCAGGACTCGTCTGAAAAGACGACATTGTGCCACTCCTGTATCCAGCTTTGTCGTTAAGTGCACCAGAGATGCTGTTTCTTTTACCACATTATCGAGGGTAACCGAAGTGCTGACAGTTCACGCTGCTGACAGTTCACGCTACTGCAAACGGCATCGCACTGTACGAACAGGTATTGCGCGTGCTGCAAGCATACCCATTTCCTAACTAATAGTCGTAATCAGGTTGTACGCTTACCTCACATTAGCACTTTTTGTTATTACAAAGTGTTGCTTTATAAATGACATTCTCATTTTAATTTATGTCTTAAATACAGAACTTCAAAACAATGGATTATAAAAAGCAACAAAATATCATCTTGAACCAAGACACAATTGTGATAAATTTATTTTAGTAGCTTAGTTAAACATATGCGGCATGAAGAGCGACAGAAAAAAACAATACAAGAAATTCTTTATCAAATACTATGGATTTAATAAGTAAGCTTATAAAAAAGATTATAATAACATCTTGTTTCATGCAAATAACTTCAAATTAAGAGAAACAAGAATAAACTTTAATAGAAGCGTTTCTTTGGTATAAAAAAGTAAACAAGTATTTGATACGAATGTTTTCAAAATGCATAAATTCACATAAACAAAATTATTTAGCTTAAAGTTGTGAAAGCGTAGTCATTCGAAACAGTCTAAAGACAACTTTAAAACAAATATTTTTCAATGTTTTTTGAAAACTTTCATTCCTTTGACTTATTTTATGATTCTTTCGAGAGTGTGGAAATATTTTGACACCCATGGAACTTATTACTTACGCTCTAACTTCTGATAAAGTCTTTTAAAAAGTACAGAACACTTATTCAATGAAACATTTTTGAGCCTTACTTTACAAGACAATACTAGACGTAATAAAAATGCTAATTAGAATGCCTTAAAAAATTCTTTTATGCAGCGATTGAAAATTTTTAAGAGCTCTTAACAATAAAATATGAAAACTACATTTTAAAAATATGTAAGAAGTGTTCTCTTAATTTTGTAAATATTATTTTGAGAGAGACTAAATAAGTTTAAGGAAGTCTGGACATTTAAAAAAGGATTCTTTAAAAAATCTTATTTGTTCATTTCTTACAAAGCAGCTTTGAATCTTGTCAAAGTTATTGTAGTGTTAATACTGAATAATAAAATACATCGTTTAAAAAAGATTAATAACATCTGTGTATGAAGCACTAAAAGAAAGAAAAATAAAATTTCTGATTAGAAGTTCATCCAAGTCAGAAAATAAGAAGAGGAATTCTTACAGTATTGAAATACTTGGAATAACACTAAAGAAATGGCTATATATTTCTAGAGTTAAAGTGTTTTCCTCGTTTCTATCAATAACTAATTTCACTTTCTATTACATTCATTTGCATTTTTTGATTTCCTTTTGTGTTTAAGTTACGACAAACTATTCAGTTTCGGTTCTACAGTTACTTAAACTAGAATAAACTCACAGTCAATTACTAAATATGAGTTTATTTTCTAAATACTTTCCTTGAATTTGTGAGTATTTTTCTCTGATTTTATTTCTACATATTTATATATGTTCCATGTCTTTTAAAGGAATACCTTAGGAATATACAGAAAAGAAAATGCCTGCAAGCATTAGCATCGAAATTTTAATTTGAGTGAGTCGACACATGTGTCGGAAGAAAAGATTTTGCTCCATTTTTTTGTTATTAATCCTTAAGAGAATAAGAATAAAACTAAGAATGTTATAGATCAATCATTTACCACAAGGGGGAGACTACTAAAGCCAATTCAAATCAAAATTTAGAGTAGAATTTATAGATAGCTGTTCATTATGTTCTTTCTATGAAAGTGATCCTTCGCTTAGTTTCTTTCATAAAGTGTTTTTATCAATCTAATACGTTTTGAAACACATTGAAATCATTATCAGTAATAAGGGTTGATTGATTTTTCATTAATGTCGCACTTAAAAGTAACACGAGGGTTATTAGTGATAGTCGTCGTAATTTTATACCTCGTTCATGTGACAAGGACAACACCGGAGTTGACACCTCCTCCTTCAAATTTCTACACTAACCTAAGAGAGGACAGGGAACCTGGATAGATTCGTTTCATGATCTTGAATCCACTAATCGAAGGGAAAAAACACCGGCTGCGAGTTCGAGACCATAACTACTAGGCTACCGCGCAAACAGATAAAACTCGCAGGGCTCAAGATTCAGCGAATAAGTCGGAGGATCCAGCACAGGGATGTTGTACTTGGATAGAAACTTCTTGGCATACAATGTGCCGTTGCATTGTCATGATGGAAAAATTTGTAATATGGATTCTTTGTCAATTCCTACAATCCCATCAATTGCTCGAATAATTAACTGACGGTCAGATCAGGCCAGATTGCCGATTTCTTTGATATTTTCATCCTCTTTTGACGTGGAAAAGCGACCAGGGTGTGAATCATTTCAAAGTCTTCTCGGTCACATTGGAAAAGCTTGAACTACTCAAAACCCATAATCATCCATTACTCAAATCCATAATAATCATCCATTACTCAAATCCATAATAATCATCCATCCCATAAGCATCCATTATCATACACATCTTTCAATAACCTATAAGTTTCAGTAGTGATTTCTCAAAGTTTCATGTGAAATTTACAACAATTCGTTGCTCACTTATCATTTTTTCAGCGAAACAAAAGAAATAACTCTATGCGAATGAAGGTTACAGGTGTATGGATTTCTTTACAGAAACGAGAAGCACTGCATTCGAAAGAGAAGGTTTCCAGCTAAATAATTAGCTGTATATCTCTGGTATTTGGCGCACGCGTACTTCTTCTCCAGCAGAGTTAGTCTCCCTATTTAATCGCCACACTTCCTGTGAGATGAATTTTCTTAAGTCAAATATTGTCCATGCATGAATCGCTGAAATATTTTCAGAAACATATAGCTTTAGGTAAAACAGTCATTGAAGTATGTTTTACTTATTGAAGTCTTCAGTTATCGCCTGTTCAGATGGAAAATTAAAACTATTGAAAAATATTTAGAAATCAAAATGAAATTTTCCCATGAATACATGAAGGCTTTTACCTCAATACTTTAAGTTGTATTGTATCTATGCTCCCACTCTCCTCTATCAGGCAGCGTTAGCCTAGTAGTCATAGTCACGAGCCCGCAGCTGGTGGTTTTCGGTCATGTCATGGGTTCGAGCCCTGATGCAACTAATGAAACGCCATGTAGAGGGGCTGAAGAATGTTAAATCAGGTCGATGTCCCGTTAGAGTGGAATGGAAGTTTAGATGGTCGGAGGGTAGCTCAAGTATTGGCTTCCTCACTTGACAGAAATTCAAAATTACGAGGGGGGTCATCGCCAATAGCCCTCGTGTTGTCTCTCTCTCTCTCTCTCTCTCTCTCAATGCGATGTTAATAAAAAAAAATTCTAATCACCCCTCTTTAATATCCCAAGCTAAAAATTGAGTGACGTGTGAGCTTGTTCTCATATACTTTTCTTTTGCATATTATAGGACTATATTTTATAAAAAATTAATAACAATATACCCTTCAATAATAACTCCTTATAATAATAACTTATAAAATACAATAATTACAGATTTTTCAAGTACTAATAATTGCTTTTAATTTAATGTACCGTTTTTATTATACTTAACAATTGTTTCCGTATGAGACTGTACTCTATCTTAGAAATAGATTTTGCTGTCCTGTCTAATTCTTGATAGATTTTCGCAGTCTTAGACAACGTTCACTAACTAGGGAGATTTTGTTCATTCACAAAAAATACTATAAAATCCAATAAAAAAAAGCTATTCCGTCCATGAAATGAGTGTTAATTATTTTTTCATCGATTTCTAGATTCATATTAATCTCAAAAATCCCTCTATTGTAAAAAAATAAGTGTTAAAATTTATTACATTACAGGATCGTAACTATGTTTTGAATAGAGAGTCATCTACACATGTGCTCTAGATATTTATTTACTAATTTGAAAGATTTTGTTAAAAAGTAAGCGGAAGATATTTTTTGAGAAAAAATAATTAGGAATACGGCAGAAAAATATCATCGCTTCCTATATTACCGTAAATAAATAGCGCCATTGATTACCCTCTAGTCAAATTAATTTAAAAGTGTGTTAACATGTCATGCCTCTGTATTTTCTGCTTCAAAGAATTGGAGAAGAAATCTTTATAATGCTTGCAGCGTCTGAAAGACCTTTCGGGAACATAAATTATTTTGAATGAGAAAACATAGATACATATACTGAAAAGAAAAGAGAAGGAATTATTTATTAAAAACATCAACCTATTTTTTGGATAGTAATAATTGGTGGCGAATGTACAAAAGTATGTACCAAAAACGAAAGCTTGGAAATGTATTTCGAAAGTTCGAATAATAAAAGGCTGTTTTAGTAACCTTACTAAAATAAAAAAGGAATTCGTTACAGTTAAATATATTTAAGTAATACAATTATTTCTCATCAAATGATTTTAAGTTATCTGCTCGAGGGGAGATTCTGGTGATTTCCAACTTGTGCGATGCTCTTTTGGATTGCGGGTCGTATAAAAACACAATTTCTCGTCTTCGGTAACAATTCTGCCAAATAGGGAAGGATCTTTATCAACAGCCGATATTAAGTCTCCCGCCAATACCATTCGAATTGCCTTTTGGCCTTCGTTTTTCATGCGGTAAACGATGTGTTGACACTCCCTATGCATGTTAAGATCCTTAGTCAGTATCTGTTTACATGTTTTCAAGGATATCCCAACTGATTCAGCTATTTGCGCTATTGTTTGCAGCCTGCTCATACGTACAGCCGCAGATACCTTTTCGATGTTTTTAGCGGTGCGGGAAGTCTGCGGACGTCCAGAGGGTTCGTCGTCTTCGACGCTTTCCCTGCCTTCTCTGAAACGTCGACGCTACTCAAAAGTTCGATGTCGCGGTAATGTATCACTGCCTTATACATGCTTCAAGATTTCGTAAGTCTCCGTAGGACTCTTCCCCAAGCGAATGTAAAATTTGATGTTCATTATCTGCTCAACAAACGCCGTTTTTTTCGATTGCTTGTTACCAAAACTACAAAATACGACGCCGTGGCGAGCCACCGACTACGTAATTTGGGACAAACCACTTTTGGAAAAAGGAGAGAGCGCAGTAACACAGAAACGTTATCGTAGTCGTTCTACTGCAAAACTTTTTCAGGTTATAGGCTCAGTCCGAGAACTTTTGAATCCTACCTCGTAAATTCAATAACACCATTATCTGCAAAAATGTACTCTGCATTGAATGACTTACTTGAAATTTCCAAACAAAATGCCTATTTCTGGAAATTTTCCTTTTGTTCATTTCACCACCATTTTGACGAAACAATCAAAATATAGAACTTTCTAAAGTTCAAACACAAAGGCAACTTTTCACTATAAGAAGAATGAAAATAAATGAATCTGCAACAGGAATCAGATTTTTAAATTATATAAGTATTAAAATTAAAGCAAACGATAAATAAATATATTAAATATATCTTAAATTAACTGAAACTCAATTAAGAAGGAAAACTAGCTTATTTTATGAAAATTTTAAACATTTTCCCCTGTTTAAAATTAAAATCAATGGAAGCAATATTTTCATATTAAGGTATCTGTATACATGTGTGTACTTTTATGTAAGGAATTCGCTTTTATGTACATTCAAAATTATGTTTCAGCAATTAAAAACATATAGCTGTTCTTAAATTTATATCTCGTGCACTTAAATCTAGTAACATCTTGAATAAATACCACGGAGTTTATAATTTTAAAATTTTACAGAGTATTTATAAACATACCAATCTATACACTAAACATATAATTATAGTTTTAAAATTTTATTTAATGAGGCTCAACAATTTTTAAAGTTTAAAATTCAGATTTCAGTTAATTGTTAGGCAAATAATGTGAATCATTTAAAATATGTGAATCTTTATCAGAAACAAACTATGCTCAGTATATAAGAAAATGCGATATTCTTCCGTTAAAGGGGCCGTAAAAAATTGCCTAAAAGTGTTCCACGAATTCACTTCTTTCCCGACGAAGTACTACTGCAGTTGGCCATGATATCGCTCCTGTGTGGCGAAAATAAATTATCCATCGCCAACGGCCTCCTTCAACTGAAAAGTACTGAAAATATTTCATTTGCAAATGTTTAAAATATCAGCTATATAAATGAAGTAGATTTTGAAAACACTGCATCAAAAACCTGAAAAAACACATTTTCAGGGGGAAAAACAATTACACAAATTTTTCTGCATGCGTGTTTTTTAGTCTTCTATTTATCAAATACTCATAAATAATACTTATATAGAATTAGCGTAGCGTCATCATTTTTTAACAGCAATATCAAAAAATACGAAATTCGAAATATTTTAACGTCTCATTTATGTGAAATACAACTATTGCTGCCATGAAGGAAAAATGAGATAAATCTTTACATATTAATCTATTCTCATATTAATATATTTGCTTATATATTGTAGTTTTACTTTTTAGAAAAAGCCTTTCATGTTTTTTGAAAATATATATGTGTGAATTGAATTTTGAGCTGTTTACTTCACTGTATTCTTTGACTTTTATGAAAAAAATAAACATTTTTTATTCTATAAGTTTTTATTTGCTTCATAAATAAAAGATAAAATAAAGAATAAAATATAGACCACAAATGCTGTATCTGTAAGTATTTTAATTCACTCAAGGCTTAAAAATATCCCTTTTTATCTGCACAAAATTTATAATCTCCATGCATATAATCTTTCTTTACACCTTGATTTTGAGAATTGGAATTAATGAAAAAAAAGAGAAAAAATAAATTCATTATTTTTATTCCACTCACATTAATTAGAAGAAATTTTGTCAGGTTGTTATTTTTTTATAGCCCAACACACACATAGAAAATGTCTTCTAATTAGAATCACCATGACTGTTGCAAGAAATGGCAGAAATACCCAAACGATTCTATACGACAAATTATGAAGTGAGTTTTTATTCTTTTTAAATAATTATTATGAATTTTTATTAATATTAGTTCATTTAAAAAATTCCTGTAAAATGAATCGTATTACTTATTACTGTATATATAACTTAAGTAATGTAAAGAATATACACATAAAAAGTTTCGAAAAAATATGAATCAATATTTAAAAAGTTCTGTGGAAAGTCTTGCAAACAGCAGATTTATTCACGAAAGGTGCGCTTTTTTATAATTATTATTAAATTACTTAATTAAATAATTAATGTAAACGATGAAATATCTAAAAATGGACAATAGTAAACTTTTCTAATATTGAAATTAAAGGAAACGATAAATTATTAAATTCAATATATTTAAACTAAATGCAATTAATAATGAAGCAAACGTAAAAAATTGAAAAGTCATCTGTTACCCCAACACTGATCCACTTAATACAATAGCTCCTTAAGTGGCTAATAATAGTAAATGAATTTTCAAATCATTTGACCCCAAAACATTCCTAGAAGGGAACCAAACTAAAAAGACGTAGTTTGAAATTCTTGAGGGGAAAAAAAGCTGCCTCACAGCTTAAAATTCCGAATAATGTTAGTTATTTTCAGTCATACCTTGATTCAAGTTTACATGTTATTGAAGGTAATTCATAGATCTTGAGTATGATTCATAGATCTTCAACATGTTATTGAAGGTAATTCATAGATCTAAGTAAATAAAATACTTAATTTTTAAATTTGATTCACTTGAATACAATAAAAAAATGGGAGAAATTTATTAAAATAATTTTTTTAAAAAATTTAGTTCATTAGTGGTGAAAGCAGGTATCAGACAATCATGCATATATTTTATTTCAGTCCAATAAATAATTTAGGAGAAATTTATAATGACGTATTTTTGAAAATTAAGGCTCGTTAAAGGTGAAAGCAAACATCAAAAATATACGCAAAAACAAGGTAAATTTTTCAAAGGTGGTCAGGTACGACATTTATAGGGTACGGAAAACAATAACTCCTTTTATATAACTTAATAACTTATATAAAAATAGTAAATGCAAAAATTTGTTCTTTCCATTAGTATTGCATACTTAATTTTCATGGTTCTCATGATGTACCCTTTTGTACCCTTTTTGGAGTTTCGTTGTATGAATATTATATTGGATTGATCGATTTGTTTTATTAGCATCGCACTGAAAACAACGAGAGGGCTATTGGCGATGGACTGCGTCTTTGAAACTCGGCTAAGTGACAAGGACGACACCTGAGCAAGCGCCTCCCTATCCTAAATTCCCCACTACACTAACGGGAGGACTTGAAGACTCGGCCTGTTCAACATCTTTCAGCCCCGGCTACACGACGGGTATTTAGCTGCATCGGAATCCAAAACTACGACTCTAAGGGAAGAATATTAGCAGCAAGTTCGCGATCATGATCACTAAGGCTACCGATGCCACTTTTCAAAACAGTAAGTGACAAGAAGGATTACTAAAAAAAATTGTGAAATATTTTTCATTATCTTATCTAGAAATATATTCTTTACTACTGTTTGAAAAATTATGTGATTTTATGCACGCGAAAATGTAATGGAAGAGTAACATCGTTATCAAAAACTAAATAGTTTACACACAGTTTATTTTTCAACGTTACTCCTTGGAAACTGGTAAGACTCTTATGACAAATATTTTATTGTATGATTCCTATGATTCCTTGTAAAATATGTTCCCCCCGAGAGGGTACAATGCAAAAATTACATAGGAAACACATACCATTGCGAAGTGTTTTTTCCCAGCGTATACACCACATTGTCTTTGTAATTTTTTTCATTCGTCACGATTTTCACCGACATATATTTCCTTATATCTTTAGACAATCATTCTAGAGGATTATACTTTTGTACCGTTTTCATAGCTTTCGACTTGAATGGCCTAGGATCTTGAATATTTTCAATGCTTTCAAGTATTTGATCTTTCATTCAATCTATTAATGAGGTGCAGTGTAACTCTTTTGGATGCATTTAGTGGTTTTATATAAAATAGAATATTGTATTACAAGTACTGACATCAGCTCAATCCCTCTACGCCTTTCATATATTTATTACAATCTTTCAATAAGTCGGATCCTGCATTCTGTGATTTAAAAACCGAATTCTACATGATTCTACATTGTAGCAATAATTCACGAAAAATTGATCGTTATGCTTAAACAATATGTAAATAAATGTGAAATGCATGTAAATTGTAACAAATATTACGCCTCATTAGAAAAAGAACGATATAAAATTTCGAATGAGTCATTAAAATTGACCTTATAATTTAATTATTTAAAGCAAAAAGGAAATAATTCTTCTAAGTAATAGGGATTTCTAAGCAATTTAAGATTTTTATTTTAAAAAAAAGAATTAAAACCCATTAGAGATATTCAATCACAGCTGTCATATTACACGTATGAAATCCATTTGGTTCTAAAAAAAAAGAGAAAGTGAGATTTAATTGGATCAGTTTAAGGTATAGGGAAATAAAAAAAAAAGATATAATTCTCAGAAAATGCAATGGCAACTAATCTTTTTTATATAGTTTTCATTTCGCTTATTGAAATGGCATGTGACATTTATGAAGTTAGAACATGCACCTCTTATTTCGGGAACTTAATATATCGTTTCAGCTGTCAATTCAGTTTGGATAAAAAACTGGTAATATATTCAAAAATCTGATTAAAATGAGAACAATTGAAATTTTAAATGACATAAGCTATACGGTAGGAACCTAATGGGTTTTTAATGAGATTCTTTTTAAACGAGTGCTTGTTATCAAAGATGTTTTTTAAAAAAACTACCAATAATATTCTAATTCCTAATTTTGTAGACAAATTAAAAATCAAATGTAATTTTTTTCCTAACAAATTAGTTTAAGCTTATTGAATTGAATTTCTTTTAATATTTAAATGTCACATTCATTTACGTGAGCATCTGACATCATTTACATAACAATAGTACAATAGGTAATCATCCAATACATCATGAGTTTAATTAAATTAGTTATTGGTTATGCCATGGAAAGTGTGTTGAACGTAATTAACTGATATTTCTAAATATGGGAAATTATTTTATTAGTTATTAGGATGGTATATATTGCACCAGTGACTTACTGTTCAGCTTTCAAGTTCATACACATTTGTTTAGCATTTGATAATTATTTTCGAATTTTTGTCTTGCTCACCGACTGAAACCAATTTAAAAATAACTAAAACTTAATTTAAAAGAATGGGATGCTTAATTATTACGTGACATGGAAATTTGGATCTCATTTACATAAAACTAATATCTTGTCATTATCAAAAATTCAGGAAGAGGTGAATATAATTATATATATATATATATTTAAGTTATTTATATGTACTGTTGTAAATTTAAAATCGCAGTGTTTATATTTTGAACTATGCAAGACTATATTTTGTTATATAATTATTAGCAATTGATTTGGATCAAAGTCTTAAATATTATAAAGTATTTTTGAATTTCAGTGAACTTTAATTAAAAAATAATTAAGCTTTCTCTCCACATGTGAATATGAAATTAATTCAGTAAACAAGATTAATATTTTATAATGGAATTGGAATCAAACATTTCATATGACTTGAAGTTTAGCTATTATTTTTCTCAGATTTCGGATAACTTTAGTTATTTGTCAAAACACCGTGCATCAAACAAAGCTTTTAAACTTTTTTTGGAGACTTGTAGAAATTTCAGGAACAGAGATATTCATTCATGTATCTTTGTTTAGTTCTAATTCAAAATTGTTGGGTGACAATAATTTTGTTTTCAGTAGCAATAAGACTTTAATCTGAATTAATTAAATCCTTTGAACATTATTTTAATAGAAAAAAATTATTGTTTTTGTATCTATACACTTTCAAATTGTTTCCGAACTCAAACTGTAAGTAAAGGTAAAATGTACATATAGAACCAATATTTGTTTGTATGAAGGGTTGAAAATGGAAAATGTGGTAGAAAAAAAAGAAATGCTGAAAAAACAAAGAAATATTTTTCATTGTATTAATGATCAGTTTAAGCATTCAAGCGCTCTACCAACACCAACGATACACGCTTGACAACATTTAATAACTGATATATGTACTCCCTTTGAAGTTGTTCGGCGTTTTCCGATCTGATGTTATCAATTATCACGACTGAATGTTTATCAATTAGATCCTCAAAGTTAACAGAAGTAGTCTCGTAGAATAGTGTCTTGAGGAGCTTCCTACAGAAAAAATCGATAATGCTAAACAGCTGTCGGTTTCATTTGGCGCTTGAGAACGTCTTCTATATTTGCATCAGTCTCATTATTTAAAAGTTCTACCTCGTATATATATATAACACATGGATCAATAAGTCCCGAGACTGTGCGGTCGTTTTTTTGCGATTTCCTCCTTCAAACGCACCAGCAAGTCAATATAATAATCACTGTTGATCGATTTACCTTTTTCGAGGTAGTCAATGAAAATCACGCCATGCGTATCCCAAAAAACTGACGCCATGACTTTGCCAGCTGACTGCTGCGTTTTCGGACGCTTCGGACGGCTTTCACCAGCTGTGCGCCACTGCCGCTTCGACTCTGGAGTGTAGTGATGTATCCATGTTTCGTCCATGGTCACGTAACGAC
>BMAW01022565.1:8396-36584 GCA_019974015.1 Nephila pilipes
TTTTCTTCTTTTTTCTTTCTTTTTCGCAAGAAATCTTTTTTGTTGCGAGTTAATAGCGATAAACAGCTTTCTAAATGATCGACTCGTTGCTGTTTTTGTTCCATCGAAAGCAATCGCGGCACCCACTCGGAAAAACCCTTTTTCAGTAAATACACTTCCATATGATATCTGTGTCATCTCAGCAATCTCACGGAGCTTCACTTTACGATCTTTTATTATAATTTTTGTCACTTCACTCACATTTTCCGGTGTAACGGCTTCCACAGGTCTACCCGAGCGTTCCGCGTCATTTGTGTCGGTACGACCACGTTTAAACTCGGCAAACCACCGACAAATCGTTGCTTTTGATGGACAAGAGTCCGGTAGCATTTTTCAATCCATTGTTTCGCTTGAACGGTGTTTTTACCCATTAAAAAACAATGTTTTATCAGAACACGAAACTCGTTTTTTTCCATTTTTTAAACAAACTACAAAACGACTTTACTCCAACCTCGATAACTCAGCTGTTTCTGGTCCGATCGACTTAAAATTTTGACACGTTTCAAGCAAAGGTTAGTACTCTAGAAAGACCTGGTTACTGGTTTACTACGAGCGCCATCTCTGGGTTAGTCTCGGGAGTTATTGATTGATATGTTAGTTCTAATCGTGAAAGATTATCTTCAACACCAAACAATTCAGCGCATGGAATGGTAAAATCCCTCAACGGACTTTTTTTAATTCCATTTAACCTGTTTTGTATGCTTTAGGAATTCATGTTGGTGCTCTGAATCCTCCAAATCCGATCCTTGACAAGATTTCATTTGCTTTGCACAGGAGAAATGACTTTCATTTTCCAGCAATTTCATAGGTACCATAATTGATAGTATCGCTTCTCGTTTGAATGCGCTGTTTTGTTTCTCGGGATGATAATAACAGGTAAATTGAAAAGGCCCCGGTCTGACACATAGATAGCTCTACTAGAATTAAAGCCATATGTTTTTTAGTTAGCCTAACTCTCAAAAGATGCGTGTATAAATTTGACAGCTGTCGGATCATTAGTTTGTGAATTATAGCATTTTGAGTGAAGCAACTTTTGTTATTGTGAAAAAAATGGATAAAAAGGAATTTCCCGTGTTGATAAAATATTGCTTTTTGAAAGGAAAAAATACAGTTAATGCAAAAACTTGGCTTGATGCCGAATTTCTGGACACTGCTCCAGGAAAATCAACCCTCAAGGATTGGTATGCTAAGTTTAGACGAGGTGAAATGAGCACCGTAGACGGTGGACGCCCAAAAGAGGTTGTTACCGACGAAAACATTAAAAAAATCCACAAAATGATTTTGAATGACAGTAAATTGAAATTGAATGAAATTGAAGACACTCTAAAGATATCAACTGAACGTGTATATCTTTCACGAATATTTGGGTATGAGAAAGCTCTGTGCAAAGTGGGTGCCGCGCGAGCTCACTTTTGACCAAACACAACGACGAGTTGATAATTCGGAGCAGTGTTTGAAGATGATAAAGCGTAATAAACCCGAGTTTTTGCGTCGATATGTGACAATGGATGAAACATGGCTCCATCATTTCACTCCGAAGTCCAATCGACAGTCATCTGAGTGGACAGCACACGATGAACCCACTCCAAAGCGTGGGAAAACGCAACAGTCGGCTGGCAAGGTTATGTATTTTGGGATGCGCATGAAATAATTTTCGTTAACTACCTTGAAAAAGGAAGAACCATCAACAACGACTATTACATAGCGTTATTGGACCGTTTGAAGGACGAACTCGCCGAAAAACGGCCGCATTTGAAGAAAAAGAAAGTGCTGCTCCACCAAGACAATGCTCCGTGTCACAAGTCAGTGAAAAAGATGGCAAAAATCCATGAATTGGGCTTTGAATTGCTTCCTCATCCACCGTATTCTCCAGATCTGGCCCCCAGCGATTATTTCCTGTTCTCAGATCTCAAAAAATGCTAGCTGGGAAGAAATGATCGTGGAATGAAGAGGTGATCGCCGGAACTGAGGCCTATTTTGAAGCAAAGGACAAATCGTACTACAAAAATGGTATCGAAAAGTTGGAGGGTCGCTATAATCAGTGTATCACCTTTGAAGGGAATTATGCTGAATAAAGAAAACTAATTTTGCCCAAAAAAATGTGTTTTACAATGGTAGCCGGGGACTTTTCAATTGACCTGTTACTCTATATCTTATTCTTTGCTATGTACTGTATACTGTAGCTAAATTTCATTAAATTATTTAAGTAAATTTTAGCGAGTAATCTATATTTTTTTAGTTACCATAATTCACAGATACTATAATTGATAATAATTGATTTTTCCTTAATTTGGGGGGGAAAGTGTATATTAAATCTCAAATTATGTTATCATGATGATCTGCATTCATTTGTAAATAATCATAGATCATATGGTAAATATTGTTTATATTTTGATAACCTTGCAGCAAACTTACTGCTTTAAAATATTTTATTTCATTTTAATTTACATAGCCCGTTTTATTTAGGAGAACAGCTGGTTATCAGTAGATTAACGTAATTTAAACCTCTATCTAAACAGGAATACGTTCATAAAGTGAATTAAAATGAGTACTCTTTAGGATAATTAAAGATTGTAGAATGTATATCCAGAGAATTTCCTCTAAGCTTCGAAAAACAGATAAATCAAAATGCAAAATATGTTCATTGAATCGTCTTGGAACGCTCTCAGAAGGGTAGCTAAATAATACATTTTAAAGAGTAGATAAAGAGTGCAAAAGGTGCAGTCATTTTTTTTGTTTTGAAATTTTCGAACAGGTTGCGGTTTGCCTTTGAATCAGGTAATATTCTTCTAAATATTGTTAAGTTGAAATTTAGCAAAGAAATGATTAAATGCATTTATTCAAACAGATATCCGATGTTTATCATTTTTATGAGAGTGCATTGATCGATTCAGGGTGACCATGGTAGTCTAGTAGTCAATGGCTAGCGTATGGTTGGCGTTATTTTCTTCGAGTCCTGATGTACCTAAAAACCTGTTGTATTGCTAGGATTGATGTACGTTAAATCTGTCCATACTAAAAATGTCCTCAAATTAGAATGATGGTGAAATTAGGAAATTGAGAAGCTGGTTCAGAAGTAGTCTTCGGCACTTGACAGAGGTTCAAAAATGATAGGCAAACCGAAATTAGCGACCTGTCTAGCTCGGCTACCATGACCATTTGTATTAATATTTTGCTTTTGTGATTTTTAAAGAACACTATTGATCAATCGTATTATATTTATAAGAAATTGTAAAAAATATTATCGTTTCTTAAAGTTGCCTCGCTTAAAAATATACTTTCCGAGAAATTCGGTCTCTTTAATCGAATATATATGTTCTGATTAATATTAAATTCTACAACTTATAACCAGTCAATTGATTCTGATTTCTAGATTGTTTCCATTTATATAGTTTTTATCTTTTTTTTAATCCATTTACTGGTGCTTTTTACGAATTACAAATCCAAAATGAAAAAACGAAATAGACATACATCAAGTAGATATCAGTCATTAGTTAATTAATTCATACATGTCTTTTAAAATTGACTACAATAGGTTTTCTAATTTATATAATTTAACTCGTTTAAATAAAACAACAATTAATTGTATTTTTCAATCAAAAAATGTATTTGAAAAAATTATCAATAAAATAACATTAGCGTACCCAAGTCATAAATCTCCAAGTATTTCTCCGTTCCTTATTATTGACATAGCAAAGATTTCCTTCTAACATAAATTGAAACTATCTTGCTGAACTTATCTAGCATTGAATATTTGTAATTGAAATTATCTAGAGCTTCCTAAATTTTTAACTTATATTTCTTCTACTTAATAAAAAAAAATCTTCAAATAAAACAAGTTTTTTGTTTTGTTAAAATAAGTTGTTTTTTTCCGAAATTGTTTGTAATTTTGGTCGTTGTACTTTTGCCAAAATATGCAAAATCTGATGATAACGAAATGTAGGCCTAACGAATGGAAAAGTGCTATTTTATCATTGTCATTATTTAAATAAAAAAATCTATTATTCACAATTCAATTAATTTACTATACAATTCTCACGCCAACCTTTAAATTTTGTCTTTTCAAAACTCATATTTGGCGCGACAAACTTTTTAACTATAAGTAACATTTTCAGTTTCATTTCATTCAAAATTTCATAAGAAACTCTCCTTAGAGAACTTCTATGCTTCATTATTATTTTAAGACATCAAAGCTACTCTGACTCGTGCAAAGAATGTGATGAAGCTAAACACCAGATTTACAAATTTTTAAGTTTGTTTTTTTTCTCGTGTAGACGTTAAAGTACGGCTACTTTTATTTGAACTCATTTTAATACAATATTTTAGTAGTAATTTCTTCGGAAAATTTTCAATATCCTTAACAAAGAATTTATGATATTTATCACTGATACATTGAGCATTTTTATATTACATTCGCATTTTCTTTTTGTTTTGCTTCGTCAATGTACTTTGATAACTTAAAAATTTGGATACCAAGAAGTAAGAGAGGATTTGTTACGAAACTTGGCATGAAAGTACCTGTCAGGCAGATTTATAAATGATAAGAAATGTGGCATGATTGCGTATTGCAAAATGCTACCAAAAGGCGCTCAACTTCGTTCTCCTTGGTTTATAAAACATGTAAGCAAAGCTTATTTGTGCATATTTAATCGGTTGCAGAGGAACCTCTTTTTAACTAGACATGCTATTAACCCATTCACTCCCAGCTTAACCCATGCGATACGCTCGGGTTTGCTCTCCTGTGTCCAGAGGTATTGCTGCTTTGCTCGGAGCGTATCTGTGATACGCTCCGAGCAAACGAGAATGCCTGCGGCAGACCAACGTAACAATAGTGATACGCTTAATGGGAACTCTTTATTTGATTTTTAAAATGTTACAATATGCCGTTACAATATCGCGAAATCTATATAGATAGGTTATTAGGAGTGATGACCTTAATGAGATGGGCTTGGATTTCACTTCTGGCTATCAGGAGGGGGGCAGTAATTGTTAAAAGTACGTGCTGCGGTGCTGCTCTTTAAATGTAATGACATGATTTAAAGGGTGCACTTGCTTTCGGTTTGCCTTTTTTCTTTCTTGCTTGCTTCTTAGAAGTTCTTAGAATTTATGGTCCTTTATCGCGTTAGGCTGTTGCTAGCAGATGTTCTCAGCTGTTCGTTTCATTCGATCGGTTTTTATTTGTAGCGACAGTCATAACGAAAATTAAGTATTTATCCGATACTGAGATTTGCGAATCAATGAATGAATCCGACAGCGATGCTAGAGAAAATAATCCAAATCTGTACATAGTCATTAAATGAAAAAAGGACAAAGAAGATGTGCCCTTGGCTCAAAATCTTGTGTGAAGCGTCAAAAGTTGAAAAAGTATTTGTGTAAGACATGTGACGTTAGACTTAGTATTGAAGAATTTTTTTTATGTAAATTGATTGATTTTTTTTTATATAAATACATCAAAATAAGATTAATTTTTTTATATTTTATTATTATATCTTATTATTTTTATACCTTATTATTTTTATTATATTATTTCATGTAATGGTACATCTTTACACCATGGAATTTATGTAACGAATGTAAGTATATTTTATATTTTCTTAACAGATATAATTTTTCAATAATTTTTTGCATAAAGCATACAATTTTCGATTAAATCTTTTTTCTTTCGTATATATTAAGTTTAATGCATTATAAATAATATATGTAAAAACCAAAATATTCTAATGATTTATCTATTTTAGAGGAATTTGTTTCGTGAATTAGGCTCAATTTTTAAATCTGTTGGGCACAGCGTGACACTTCCCGGTAATAATTGTGGGTCCAGAGAAGCACTTCTTTTTTCTCCATCCGGTAGTGAAAGGAATAAGTTACCATCTGAGACAGTTTGAGCAGCTATCAGAATGCGATAGGGGAAGAATCATGAGGAAGATGAAATTCAGGTGATCATTTCGTTTAGTAGCTCGTCACCTAGGTCATTCTGACTTTAATGTGAGGATATGTTGGGACCAATGGACTAGAGAGAGGTCTGTTACTCGCGGCTACCAGGCTGAGAACGCCCTTTACTGACCAGTAGTGGAGAAGACCATCACATCATACGACACTCACGCATAGCGCCAACTGTCTCATTGTCCACCATCCATGCACATGCAACACCTTTACTACGGGTCGTTGTGTCAGTCTGTACCATTGCTAAACGCCTGACTGAAGGACAGTTGCTATCGTAGAGCTCATTACATGTTGTCTCCGTTTGGTGTGATGATATGTTCGAAGGCCTTGGACTGCAACTTTAGTCTTTGGTCTTCTTAGTTTTTGGCAACGAATTCAGATTCAATTTGGGCAGTAATGACAATCGTGTACGTGTGTGGAGGCGCCTTGGGCAATCCTGCATTCGCTGTACAACGGCACACCGCTCGAAAAACTGGTTTGAAGGTATGGAGGGTCATCGCATACGACACACGCTCACCCCTAATTTTAATCCACGACACCATGACAACCCACTGGTACGTTCATGATATTCTTCAGCCACGTGTGTTTCCACTCATAGGAGGGCTTCCTGGAAACCTTTTTTAAGAAGACAGCTCGCCCCCACACAGCAAGGGTTTCACAGGTCTACCATCGCTACATTCCCACCCTTATAAATTTGTCACCGGTCTAGCATATCAGAGCTCCTTTAGGATGGTAAGCTGAACAGCCTACGAGTTTGTTCGAATTAAAGGCATGTTTACAGCAATATTATATATACATACTTTTAATTAGAATTAAAAATATTTTTTTTTAAATTCTTAATATATAATTATTATTTTCATTTATTTATTTAATAATTATGTTACTCAGATATGTATTGTGAATAAAGTAATTGCTTTTATTCTTTCGTATATTATGTAACTAATACGTATTGATGTACCGGTTATTTATTAACTATAATTGTGGTTTGACAACAAAATTGGTATACAACGAAAAAGAAAATTTAGACTATTTATATTATATTAAAGTCTTGCATTTGAAACTGTTGTAAAATAATACAGCTGATTCAAAAATGATTTCCCTTATTTCTCAAAATTTCCCCAGGATTAAATTTGGGTAACTTTTGTCTTATTTTGAAGTTTAATGCTAATAAACCCAAAAAGTTATTAAATGATATTTATTCTCAGTCCGCATTTTCAAAATCACCTTAATTGTAAATTATCTATGCCAAAATTTGAAAATTTAACTCTATTTCGATAAAAGGGCAGTCATAACAACAGATAGAGGTCTAACTCTTGACTTAAGTACATACACATAATAAGTTTGATAAATTGTTGATTCGCATTTAGAAGCAAAGGCAATTGACGTTTTGTCACGTAATTTTGATCATCGGTCAAGTGACGAAGAAGATATCTGAAGTGACACCTCCCTCACCCTAATTTCCACATTACAGAAATAAAGAGGATTTGGACCCTCGACTGTTTTAACTTGCATCAGATGAACTACTTAATACGTCCTTAATGGCATCAGGCTTGAACTCACTATTATACCATAATAACGCTTGTTTGGCAGCGAAATTGCCATCATGACCAAGGCCACTGATGCTGGTACTAAGCTTATCTTGAAAAGATGTTGGTGTTGGTATCTAAATATAACTGAAACCAACACAGCTTTTATATTGAATAATTTTATTCAATTTTTATAACAACGTTTAAAAAACAATTATGATATTCCAAGAAATAAATAAATAAAATTTTAAAAAAATTGAAATTGGCTTTATTTTTTTCACTTTAACATGTGCTAGCTTTTCTTTAAAGATTTATTCGGGTTTTTAAGGATTTTGGTATCGAGTGCATTCGACGATGAATATTTCGATCCTTTATATTGAGTAGCCATTTTTTCAATCTTTATCACTGGTTCACAAAAACGAATACTAATTATTATAAAGTAAGCTTACTTGTGAGCCCGAGGCTCCATAGAAGCAATTTGAACCAAGAAAAAAAAAATACCTTCTCAAATTTCCAATGTATATATATTTTTACGAACACAACATTCCAAAGTACAAAATTGATTCCGATGTTACCAATAAATAGAAACAGATAGTTCTGCCCTGAAATTCAATCAGTAAATTAATTATTAAAGTCAGATCAAATGATGAATTATCAAAGCGGACAATTCGGATATTAAAATAAAAGCAGATGTTATAGTATTAAATTAAATTAAAATAACTTATCTTAACAATGTAAACATACCTAAGTAGCAAACTTAATTTAATTATTATAATCATAATGTATTATAATGTAAATCTTTTGAACCTAACACCAAACAATCCTTATTTTATACCCACGAATTTTTGTTGACGCCATTTTCTCAAATCAAAACATATTAGCTAATGTTTGAAACAATCTTTTCATACCGTTCTACAAAAGAACAAGTTCATTTCCTGTAAATATTGTCATAATCACACATGCATTAATATTTAATCAAGAAAATCGATTTAAAATAAATAACGTTAGCTTCAGGCACAAATGACTAAAAATGTAAAAATCATTTAAAACGATTATTGTTTGCATCATACACAAATCATTACAAATATGACTCTTGCCTTGAATTACTTTGATAGAGATTTAACAAAAGAGTCTAAGAGTAAGAAAAGAAACATTTCTTCTTGAGAGTTTCCTTTTTCTTTCTGGCTTTCCTATACACTGTCTCAAATACATACTGATTTTCTTCAAATTATGCATCACTATATCATAAAGCAACTAAGAGTAATATATGTTATTACATAGTCAATTTTCAACATTTTACATTACAATGAACACATGAAATTTTACAAAAAACATTTTAGAAGAATTTTCAACAACTCAAACAAATGCAAATAATTCATTTGAAAAATAATTCTGAATATAGAGAAACTTTATTTTTAAAATAAATAATTTTATACGAGTAGGGTATATGAAGCACATTCCTATTGCAATTATAAATTTGAAATAAGTTTTAAGAAATAAATTTAAACATGAAAAATTTTCTATTTAAAACTTTTAAACATGAAAAAATTTCAAATTAAAACTTTTAAACATTTTTTGTTCATTGGAAGGTTTCCATAAAAAAAAGTAAGGATATTTTTTAAGAAATCTTATTATTTCTAAGTGAAAAATCATGAAATTCTCTAAGCGATTTAATAGATTTTTAAGCAAAATAAATAGAATATTTTGTGTAAAATACGTAATACTGAATTATTAAAAATGCAAGAAAGAAAGATAGATATTGAAAATTAAAGAAAAATCTTTATTTCCTTAAGAATAATTTTTTTTATTTCCACAGAGCAAAATCAATGAATATTATACATAAATTCTAAAGAGAAAATTTACAGTTTTTTTTATTATCCTCGCACTAAGAAGTAACACGCGGGTCTATGGAGATGGACTTCATGATTTTGAAACTCGGTCAAATATCGAAGAAGAGATCTGAACTGGTACCTTCCTCTTCACGATTCCGCACCAAGCAAACTGGAGGACTTTGAGCCTCTATAGATTTAATGTGCATCAGCCCTTTTATAGCGAGCTTCTTTAGCGGCATCTGGGCTCGAACCCAAGACTCGATGAAAACTCTGACCATGAGTCAATAACCATGACCATTAGGTTACGGCTGACTGAAATATAAAATTCAATTGAATGTTTATATAGCATAAAATATTGAAGCCCTTCTATTCTATCATATTATTATTTTGATTTCTATTCCAATAGTAATATACTAATAATTTTGTAAACTTTAAGATCTATGTAAGGAGGATCCTATTTTTGTGAAAGTTTTAAGATAATTTTCAATAATTTTAAAAATGTTATATCGTAAAATGTTATTTTACTCGTAGATTTCAGTAAATCTTAGATATAATTTTGAAAGAAACGCTCATAACCAATTTACAGTTGAAATTTTAAAAACAGTTCATTTATTAATTTTCAGACAATGAAACTCTTCTCAAGTAATGGAATCGCAAAATATGTCATTTATGTATCTAACATCTCAGGTAGAAATGGAATAACAGTATACATTTATAACATTCACAGCTCTGTTACATTTTTATTATTATTAGACTTTTCATTCTTCCTTATATTTCCCCTTCGATGTAGTTTGGTAATTAAATACGAAGAGTTTGTCTATTTCTCTCTCTCTTATATATATATATATATATACTGCTCAAAACAATTAAAGGATATTGAGGTTTTGGGTGAATTAAGCGGCTGGGGAATTGTTAGAAGAAAAAAGTACATTTTACATAGCATCTGGACACAAGAGGAAAAAACACAATTTTTGCATTCGAGAAGAAGCGAATAAAAAAAGGTATTTACTTGAAAGAAAAAAGTTTTTAGTAGGGGGTATGGTTTCCCCAGACGGCCAGCAATGCTGAACACCTTTGAGGCATGGAGTCAAAGAGGCTATTTAAGAGGAGCTGGGGTATTCTATCCCTCTCCTCCAGAAGAGCTTTTTCCAGTTCTTAGAGAGTTCATAGGGGGGGGGGGTAGGCGGCCAGCAACTCGTCGGTCTAGATTGTCTCAAACGTGTTCTATTGGGTTCATGTCCGGAGAAAATGCTGGCCATTCCATTCGTACGATTCCCTCCTCGAAAAGGAAATCACCCACTAAGTTGGAATGATGTAGCCTGCAGTTGTCGTCCATTCAGATGAAGTCATTTCCAATTGCTGCAGTGTACGGGACTACAATAGGTCTTAAGATCGCATCCTATATCGGCAACCGGTCAGAGCTCCATTTCGAATTATGAAGATTTCGGTGCGCCCATCAATGGAGATGTCAGCATAGACCATCACTCCACCTCCGCCAAAACTGGAACTTTCAAGCACGAACACAGGATTGTTTCTAGCGTCACGATCCCTCCAGATAAAAATACGCCTATCATCAGGATGAACAGAAAAACGGAACTCGTCAGTAAAAAGAGCATTGCGCCATTCATTTCTCCTCCGGTTCACATGTTCGGTTACCCACTTCCTACGGGCGCGATGGTACCTTGTTCTTAGTGTAACACATTCCATTGGTCGGCGAGCATACAGTCCTACAACGTGGAGTCGGTTTTGGACAGTTTCAATCGAAATTGTGGTGCCAGTGGCCGAGAGAAGGGGTTGTTGAAGAAGAGTGACATTTATATTTCGGTGTGTTAGAGCCGTTTGTGTTAAATATATATCTTCATTGGGCCTTGCTCTGGTCTTCGGCTAGCACTTCCAGTCTCCAAGAAACAGTTTCAGATTCTGGAAATCACACTTTGTGCAACTCCAGTAGATTCTGTTACTTCTGCTTGTGTTTGGCCCCCCCTCTAACCGTCCAACAATTCTACAGGCTTCTGAATCGATTAAATGTCTTCTTTGAGACATCGCAAGCATCGAAACACTACACTTATTGAATGTCGATCATTATTTTCGTCTTTCATCAAGTTTATAGGCAAATTTCATTCGCTGCCGCTAAAGCATCGTTTTTGACTTCAGACTCAAAAGTTGCATACTCCGAAGTTTGAAAATGAGAAAAATTTGCATTTGTGACTCTCTTCTTCCATTTTCTATTTTTGATTATACGTTTCTATAAGGCTTAAAATAGCCTTTGTAGTGCATGACATTTTACACACATATATATATAACACCCAACCTATACCTACTCAAGCAATTAAGAAAAAAGTGATAGAGTTTGTTACCTGTTTATTTCTCAAGAAAAGTTAAACATTATATAGATCACACAGTTGTAATAGTTTTAAAGATCTTTATGTTTTTCTTTCCATACGATCTGTGTGTCTAGTAGTGAATATCTCTATTAGTTAAGAGCGTGAGAAATGTAGATTTAAGCATTTTTGGAAATTATTTTATTGCATAAATTATAAGACTAAAATTAATTAAAACAGAAAATATAACCATAAACGAAATACATCAGAGTTAAAATGTAGGATAAATTAAGAAATAATTAGATATAAGCGAAGCTTCTTTTAATCATGCCTTTCAGCATACTATGCAATATTATAGTGCCTGTACTTAATTTTAATAATTTTAGTATTTCCACAACCTACACATGCTCAACCACATACAAGATGAACTAAGAACTAAGACATTTAATTTAATTTCATGAATTCATAAGATTTTAATTTGGGAAGTAAAATCATTGGGATCATCAAGCAGATATAAAAAAAGCCCAAAAGTTTTTAATGGGCTATTTCACGATTCTTAAGTTAAAACTAAATCACTACGCTAACATTCATCTTAAGCGTTCTGTTGAAATCTAAATCAATCAGCTCAACAGCTACTATGTTGATTAGCAATTATTCTCTTTGGAAAGTAGGTTAAGTAGTCTCCTTCTCCATTATCTCCAATAATATGATTAAATATTAAATTAAAAAAATACAGTTCATTTCACATTTTTCCGTATTTATAATGAACCATTTCAGTAATTTCCAAAAGCTAGAAATAAAGATGTAGAATAGATTAGTTGAAACAAAAAAAAATCATAGTTATAAAATAAAAAAGTACCAAAATAAAAGAGTACTTGTCAAGCAAAAGAAACTTTGAAACAATTTTACTAAAAAGAAAAGAATTCAAGAACAATACAAGTGAGAAAACTGATACAAATTTTTAAAATGTTAATATTTTCAAAAGTATTTTGCTTTGCTTACTACAAGGTACACATATTTCTTCACCTTATTATTTATATTTATTTTTGCTCTTTTGTATATAGTAGAGAGAAATAAGAATAAATTTTATAAAAATATTAACTTTAAAATTTTATTTAGGATCTCTAGAAAATATGACATAAAAACTCTTTTTCCTGCAGAAGATTAAATTTGAATTTAAACAGAAATCTACAAAAAAATTCAAAGTCGATGAAAACTCATAGAACTTTTCTTTCGATAAAAAAGAAACTAGTATGAATATTATAAAGGAGAGATAGAAAGAATTCTTTAGATTGAATTAGACAATCATTCGAACACAGAAATGTATTACATTATTACACCTGAAAAGGTAATAGATTCCAGAATTTCTACTTTTTTTATTTTACTAAAATTTTATCTAGGCTCTAAAATTTACAATATATTTAATAAATTTAAGATAAATAGAAACATTTTAGCATGTATTGAATTATTTCAAACATTTGATGCTGTAATTTTTACGTGTATTATTGAGATAACGTAAGCAAATTATAAAATAATAGACGGGATTTTAAAATCATATATCTGTAAAAATATTAATTACATTCGGTAATACAAATAGCAGGGAAAGAAGAAGGGTGCTATATTCTTATATTCATATTTTCACTTTTCATTATAAACTACGGGTGGGCGTTATTTCACGTACAAGGATATGTAATAGTATTACTTGGAACTCATTCCATCAGTAATACATTCCATACAAAATCCTATTATATTTGTCACGTCCTATTATGCTAATCTTACAACTTTTGTGACGCAACTTGAGTGATTTAAATTTGAAAATTTTCTGTAATATTAACAGTATGGCGCTTGTGGAACATAATCTAGAGTTGATGAACTATTGGAATGAAACCCGTGTATATTGCCCAATGTGCAATGTATATTACCCATATTTAATTTCGTGTAGTTTTAATACAGCTGTTATGGTGAAGGCGGAGGTTTTTGAATTTATTTCTAGAGGTATTACTCAAAATTGTAATAGACGAGTATAATAATTCTTAACTTTGAACTCGTAAAATAGATCCGTACGATATGTACAAGAGAGGTTCAAAAAGAACTCAATCAAAAGTTAAAGCCGCATGTTACACTCTGCAGTAATTGTCCGGAGATCGTGTTTTCTTCTTTCTGACGAATCCATGAATATAATCGAATTCATGACAGATCCAGACGAATCCATGATCCACGAGGCTTCTGTGGCTAACTTTTTCACTGAAAGAATAGAATTAGTGAGGTGGGAGATAAGCGTATTGTAAATTCAAAGTGGCAATCTACAAAAGACGATACATCATACCATGTTTATTGTAGGTAAGATGACAATAAAAAAAATTTATTTACTTCGTGAAACTAAAACACTTATTGTGATGGTTTTGATCTACATATATTCCCCTTTATAACTTCCTTTACTAGTTTCATAAATACTTTGAAAACAGATCTGTAATCTGATAATTTTTAACTACAATGTTTGTGCATAGTGATATCTGAACTCAGATTATATTAAAATTTAAAATGATATTCTTTTGGAAAAGGTATATACGAGGTCTAGCTATTAAATAACGAGAATGACGCTGGTTTCATCAATTCACTAACGCAATTTCGATAAAAGAACGATGGGATTGAGAGACTCAGCCTGGGTAAACTGAGTCCTTCACCAAGTATTGGATTGAGTTTCAGGATGCTCTATACTTAGCCCAAAGAATTCAGCATATCTCGCTAGCTGTTAACTAACTGTTCTCTAGAGCAGGGGCTCTTAACCCTCGAAGCTATATTGTGCGCTCTCGACTGTCCCCTATATACCATATAAATATCAACCGTGGCCAACACATGGCTCACCATGATTTTTTTTGTTTTGCAGCGAGATTTATCATACTTTTAGAAATAAAATATAAGCTGCCAAATTATTGTACTGCTAACAGTATTTTGTTACCACTATTACAGGTAACAGTGTTTTGTTATCACTAGTACTGGTAACACTGTTTTGTCTTATCAGTAATTTTTGTCATTTAAGAACCTCGCGGTGAATCTGTTGCACATTAAGAACTTTCTCAGCGATTTAAAATTTAAAACTGTTTAATTTTTGTATTTTAGATTAGGTTCAATATTTAAATTAATATTTCTGAAGTTGCAAGTTTCTCGGGGAAAATTATTCAGGAAGAAGTACCTTCAATTGAAAATGAGATCTTAAATATTCAGACTGATATAGTATTAAAATCTTGTAGATGTGAAAATATTTGGAATCTAACCAAAGATAAAAAAATATCCTCTTTTGAAAAAGGAGTTTATAAATTAAAATCCTGTTTCGGTTCCGCATATTTATGTGAATCATTGTTTTCAATAATGAACACAATTACATCAACAATCAGATCTCGACTTAACGATATCAATTTCGAAGATTCTATAAGATTGGGAATATCATCTTATACACCTGACTTTGAAAAATTAGTGGATAATATGCAATGCCAAAAATCACATTAAATATAACTATTTTGAAATTTTTGTTACCTTTGTTGAGTAGGAAAATATTTATGATGCTTATGATTGCAATAAAATAAAGAAATATTAAGTATCGTTATGCATTTTTTTGAACAGCGCCCGCCAGCAATTTCCTGTTTGTCAGATGTGCCCAGACGGGGAATAAGGTTAAGAACCACTGCTCTGGAGGGTATTACATCGATAATTACATCCAAACCACCATACTAGATTCAGATAAATATTTGATTAGTAATATTGAAACAGGGTTCCTGGAACATATCTGACCATTACATTACCTCAAAGTACGTATCAAAAATGCAAAGCTTAATAATGTTGCTTTCTTCAGTCGCAAATTTTTCACATTTTTCAAGTTTTACACACTCTCTATCGAATTTCTATTTAGTAATTAATATTTTATGCATTCCAAAAATATTAAATATTAATGAATTTTAATAAATCATTGTTTAAAACAATATAAATAAATAACGATGTTTAATTTATCAGTTGACAAAAAACATAACACTACTTTCTTTTAGAATGAGAGCCTAGATAAGATTATTAATATTCCTACTGAATTTAAATTTAATTATATAAAAGTAAAAATATTCGAAAAATTAATGAATTTTATTAAAAAATTAAGGCCTTTTTGATTAAATGAAGAAATATTTTATTATTTAAGTAATTGTTTAGTTAATCAAATTAGAAAAATAGAACTGAAATTAAATTTCTTTTAGAAATTTTGTAAAAATAGAATTTTATTACTGGTAGTAATTTTTTATTATTGTATTATTTTCAAACAAGAATGCAAATAAAAGACAAACACAATCTGTATTATTGGTTAACATGTACTATTAGCTATCTGAAAGGCTATTGTTTAAAGTGAGACGTTTTTGGTGTACCAGATCACTATTCATTATTTCATCGTTTGCTTGAATTTTAGTTATATTTAGCTTAAATATATTCAATTTAATATTTTATTGTTTGCTTTAATTTTAATTACATTTTTTTTAATAAATTCAATTTCACAATTTATCGTTTGCTTTAGTTTCAATATCGCAAACTTACTATTGTCCATTTCTTGATATTTAATTGTTTACTCTAATGCTTATATTTAATTGAGTAATTTCATAATAATTAAAAGAATAGGTGCACTTTGTGTGTCTAAATCTGTTCTTTTCAAACTTTGCATAGAAATTCTTAATATTCTTGTTAGCTGTAGAGATGAGGATTTTTTTTTGTTTACCCATATTAAGAAAATATTTTTCTAGAAATATGCAGATATATGATCATTTTAAATATTTTCCAATTACTTCTATTTAAGTCCATATGAAACTGTAAAAAAAAACTGTAAAAATTGTCCAGGTTCTTCACAAAGTTTTTTACCATAGTATTGTTTTTCTGAAATATCAAATTCATGGTTATGTCAATTTATATGTCTTGGTCGCGAACTTGTCACCAGCGTTATTACCGTCACGTCGTGGGTTCGAGTTGGGATGCCACTTAAGACCCAACATATACCGGGGCTGATGCACGCTGAGTTTTTCACGGTCACAATTCTTCACGTTACATGACGTAAAAGTTTAAAAAGGGAAGTACCTCTTACAAGAATCATTGCTCAACTCAGTTGCCATCCTCGTCACTTGATCGAGGTTCAAATATACGAAGCCGCCAATAATGATTCTAAGTGTGAGGTTAATAAACAATAAAAAAATGAGTCAGTTACATTTTTCTGTTCTGAAATAAACGAAGAAAAAAATTCTACTTTTGGTAAACTCTTTCCGTGCACTCAGTAATGAGATCAAACGAGATATTCAACACTTTTCCCAATCCAGATGGGAAAAACACATTGAAGGCCTCTCGCCTGACTCAAACACCCTTTGGAGGGAAACTTCCCGACTCAAAAAGCCTTTTCACACCATTCCGCTCCTGAAGGGTGCCCTTGGTAGTGTTGCTGTAGCTCTTATTGAAAAGGC
Source organism: Nephila pilipes (assembly GCA_019974015.1). Classification (NCBI taxonomy): domain Eukaryota; kingdom Metazoa; phylum Arthropoda; class Arachnida; order Araneae; family Nephilidae; genus Nephila; species Nephila pilipes. The sequence goes on from BMAW01022565.1 coordinate 25,535, forward strand.
GGAAGTTATAGCTGATAGCCTTCAAAAACAATTCGAACCAAATGAAGACGAGAATCCCAGATTCTCAGCTCCCACTAAACGTGAAGTCCAAAGGTTTTTGGCCTGCCCCACATGCCTATACCTGGAACCAGTCCAGGCTAGCGAAATGTTGGACTTTATTCATAAAACCAAAATTAAAAAGGCTCCGGGATTGGATTTAATTTCAAACCGCATCCTTAAAAACCTACCTCTTAAATTTATTTTCTTATTCACGCTGCTCTTTAATTTTCTTATGGAAAACTGCTACTTCTCTAAGGCTTGGAAGATCGCAGTGGTGGTCCCCATTCTCAAGTCTGATTCGGATGATTCTAAACCTCAAAATTATCGCCCCATATCGTTACTCAGCTCGCTGAGCAAAGCATACGAATTTGTTATTTTGAATCGCCTGGACCAGTTCTGGAATTCCAGGAATATTGTTATTCCAGAGCAGCATGGTTTGTTCCAAAGTGTTCTACAGTAACACAGTTACTTAGAGTTACTGAGACGGTCCAGCACGGCTTTTCCAATAATAAGGCCACGGGTATGCTTTTTATAGATATTGCCAAAGCTTTTGATAAAATTTGGCACGATGGGCTTATTTCCAAGATGATGCGACTTGGAATTTCGGACCAACTTATCAAAATTATACACTCGTTCCTTGACTCTCGCAGTTTCAGAGTTCGAGTCGAAAACGCAGGCTCCTCCCCCCGTCCAATCCTAAGTGGAGTCCACCAGGGATTGATTTTAAGTCCAAGAATTTTTTCTTTGTACGTAAATGACATCCCGAAGGCTTCCAATATTCATTTGGCGATGTACGCCGATGACACTGCCATTATGTCCCAAGACATCTGCAATCGGAAAATTATTGAAAGATTGCAGAGGTACATATCTCGTTTACAGCTCTGGCTCATTAACTGGAAAATTAAAGTTAAGGCATCCAAAAGCGCTTGCCTCCTCTTTACGAAACAACGGTGCATTGGCAATTTGAAGCAGTCACCATTTTCGATCAACCTGTCCCCTGGGTTACTGAATACAAGTACCTAGGGTTGGTTTTAGACGCAAAATTAACATTTTCCCACCATATCCGAAAAACCTATCAAAAGGCTATCGGAATGAGCAGATTGCTCACACGCTTGATTTCTCGTAAGAGCAAGCTGGCGATCAGGCACAAAAGTTTGCTCTACAAGTCGATCTTAAGACCGATCATGTTGTATGCGTCGCCTATTTGGGCGTCTGCGGCGACCACCCATCTGAAACGATTGCACGTCTTTCAAAACATCCACCTTAGGAAAATGTTAAATGCTCCCTGGTTTGTTCGGAACGAAGTCCTGCATAACGACCTTAAAATTGAACCAATTCTAGAGTTCATCAAAAAACAATCTTTTAATTTCTTTAATAGGATCCCTCAAATACCTAATGAATCGCTTCAACAGCTCCCTGCGTATGATGCAAGCATTGCATCTTCGCAGAAAAGACCCAGAGCAGCGCTCGGACACTCCTATGTTCACTTTCCAGTCCTAAAAAGACTGCGAGCGCATTGAAGCAATTCATTAGTGAAATCCTGCTTAATTTTCAAAATTCAGGACTTCACATCGATAAGTGGCAATGTCCCATGGTCAAAATGGACCTCGCGTAATACTGTCGATCACTTTCAAAATTTTTAATTTTTCGAAAACTTGAAAATTTAAACACTTTTCCAATTGTAAACAACTAAACTCATCATCTTTCTAAGGTAATAACAGTTTTCTCCACCAGGCGTCGCTATTGGAGCATAGTTCCAAATTGCTCAATTCTTACTTTCGACTATCTCCTCGCGTTTAAAATCTCCTTTAATTTTAAATAGCTAAATTTTCCTTAAATTGTCTCTTTGGAACGGCATTTCTTTAATCTTGGTTTAATTTTTCTTTTTTATAACCTCTTCAATCCCAAGGACAACAGCTTTCTCTTGAAGCTGCTTTCGTCTTCTTCGAACCTGATGTCTCCACCCCTTAATCTGCCTCCGCCCATTGCTATATATGCTTTAGTTTACGGCTACAGTATCCAAAAGCAATGCGTGCTGTAACCCATTTTCCAACTTTGTTTCGCAAAGTTCCTCATCTTAGCCGAACGCCCAGTGGCGTTTGTTGATCCTAATTATGATATGCTTTTACAATTCTGGATAAACTTTTAACTAATTATGCTCTTTAATATAAATTATGATGAGAGGGTAAGTTTTTAATTTTTAAAATAGGTACATCGTAATTTTAGCTGTTACCGTTACCGGTAAACTCTTTATATCCAGTGCAATATCACTTCTAATTATTACGTTATTAATGTAATTGGAATTATGAATTATCTAATTATTTATTCTAAAGTTTCAATACTGTTTACTTTATATTTGATTTATATGAGTAAGAACATTGTGAATTTCATGTTATACAGAAATCAGTTTTTCTCCATACATATATAGGATATTTCGAAACTCATGAAAAAAAATTTACGGTGATAAAAAACATTTAAACAAGCAATTTTCATCGTGCAATGCAAAAGTGGAAAGAAAGTGGTGATCATCTGGACACTATAATAAAAAGCAAACCGTGCGAACTTTCTTACTCATCGTCATTTTTACTGTGAATTTCTATTAATTCAGAAGCCATTGTTATTAAATTGACTTTCTTAATCATGAATATCTCTTTCAATTCTGATAGTATAGATGCATGGGAAATATAGATATTTTTGGTATTAAACCATGGATATGAGGCACAATATTGCTTATATAAAGAGAATGACTGTTCCAAGTAAAAGTCAAAATCCCCCGTTTCGAAAATATTCTAAACATCAAAATTGGCAGCAAAGATTACAGAAAAGTTCCCGAAAAATTAATGAATGTAAGATATCTACCTCACAAATTTTTTTTAACGATATTAGAGGTTCAAATAAAAATAAATAAATAAAAAAAAAACATCTCAATATAATGCAATTCTTGAATAACAAATAAATTATCATAATTATACTGTGCAAAAAACTGTTTATATTTGAAACTGATTTAGCAATTGTTTCCCAGACAGGTAGTTTCCATATGAAGTATTGACTATTATTTAATCAATGTTATTTATTGAATTTAAGAACATAAGAAATTATTGGTTTTAATGTGAACGGATTGAATATATGAGCGAATTGATTGAAAATTTATACAGCAATTTTAGAAAGTTGCAGAAACTTTTTTTTATTTGACGCTCGGTTTTCAGCATTATTATTGTATTTGAAAGCTACATTCCTTTTCAAAATATATCAATTTCATATTTTGTTTGCAGATATCAATGGTGGACTGAGATCTGGTGGAACTAGTGACCCTTACAGAGATAATGCGGAAGCAGCGATGCATCATTGCACCCTACCTAGTGGCTTTCACTTCTTCGCCATAATGCTCGAGCAAAGGATATGTCTCTTGGAAACATATATTACTGTGACAACGAGGCCATTAAAGCCTGGTGTCGACAATATCCACCGGAATTCTTCTCCAGCGGGCTTACCGGATTAATCACATGTTGACGCAAGTGCATGTAAAAAGACGGATACGATCTTAAAAGATAAGAAGTGCATTAAATACAAGACACATGCAGCTTTCAGGTGCAAATAAATTATGAAAATCGGGAAAAAAGTAAAAAGGATATAGTCATTGATCCATTAATTTTCAATCATTGATTGAGTGATTGATTATAGTAATGCATCATTTAGTAGCACCGAGAGAGCTATTGGTGACACACCATGCAATTTTGAATCTCAGTAAAATGACGAGCCGATACCTGAGCTGGTACACCTTCTCCAAATTTGCGCACTACGCTAACGTGAGAACTTATAGTCTTTATAGAGTTAAGGTATGTATCTGTCCCACCCTCGGTGAGGTTTCAGGGAAATCAGATTTAGACCCCACGTTCTCAACAAAACTTCATGACGACGAGCTTCAGACCCTGAAAACTCGACAATCACGGCTTTGAATTTCAATCAATCCTCATATAAAGCACATCTATAACAGATGGAAAAAAAAAGATTCACTTAAAAAATACATAAATTTAATTATATTCACATATTTTCTATAGCAATTATTGTCTAATTAGTAGATATGCTGCCTTAATTTAATACATTTACCGTATTATTCGAAATTACAAATTGATTTAAAAAGTTTTCTCATTTTTCGATAAGAAACAATTCGTTGCATATATCTTGGTTAATATTCTTAACACCCTTCTGCTTTACGTTTATTTGTTAAATGACTGTTAAAAATCGAATGGATGTTGTTTTGCCTCCAGTGAAACACATTTACATATTTTTGCATAAATGTTGGAAAAAGTCGAATTTAAAACTCGAAGATTAAGGAAACAAATTATTTCTGAAAATTACACTCTCAGCTTATATGAATCGCTGCAGCTATAAAAAAAAGCATCTTTAATTGAATCATCTACTTTGAAGTTAAAAGTTATGAATTTTTTTTGCATGTAATTAAATATCTTCTTTAGATCTGATAATTAAAATTAGCGAAATATTTCTAATTAAAATTCATGATTTTATGATGATATGCCTCAAGCAAAAATTCATTTTTTCCGTCATACCTAGTTAAAGATATAAAAGAATAATACAATTTGATATGCTGTATTTTCAAGGTTATTGGTTTAATATTTTCGAAGCAGCCAATAGGGCTCAGAGAAATATATCATTGGCATGTGGAGGAAGAAATACCAAGTTTTTTTAAAAAAAAAAAATTGTGGACCACAGTAATTTCTAGTTTAGTTTAAGGTAAAAGTATTTTACTGTGCTTTCTCTAAGTAAAGTAACACAAATCTATTTTGAAGGATTTGAAAAATGCTCTGTAAAACTTTTTTTTAATTAAATAAAAATGCCATATATTTTCTTTTCAAAATTTAATATATGTAGTGGACATGGTGACCTATGAGCAATTTTTTTATTTTATATTTATAAGAAAATGTTAATATTCATTATATTTTAATATACATTAGAAATACAAATTTTGGAAAAAAAATATTCATTTTCTAATAATTAGTAACTTCAAATTGTAATTTTATTCAAAATGTATCAATATTTTAAAATTCCAACTACGAATATAAGTTTGAATTTTTTTCGACTTTTTTTGCAACTCATTTCCTTAGAAGTTTGTCTCACAATTAGGTGCATTGATTTGGTTGTTTTTTGAACAGTTTTTTTAATTTTTTTTTTTTTATCAGACACTATGAAAAACAACGAAAACTACTTTTCCTAAATTTGGATTGTCACATGACCAAGGAGCAAAATTACGTCTACCACTAATACCTCTTGTGTTGCTTTTATTGCGACTTTAATAAAATCAAACTAATATCAGTTTGTGGAATTATTAAAAAGTTTTTTTTATATATAAATACCTATTTTGTGATAAGAATTATCAAACGTATTGCATAAAAACAACTAGAAATTTTATTTCAAAACCTATACATTGATTAATAAAAAGCCTTAGACTTTTAAATCACTGAACATTATGAAAAATTAAAAGCTGAGAAAAATTAGTTTAAGTTTTTAAAGGTCAATGAAATGATGCTAAAGATGTTAATGAGAACAATTGTTAATGAGAACGAGTTGTTTTATTCTCTTAACAATGTTAAAGAGAATAAAAATAACTCGATAAATAATTTAGGTAGAACTATGATAAAATTTTGTATATATATTTTTAAAAAGTTATACTCTTAAAAATAAAACAATACAATTTATTTTCGATATTTTGGTCAAGGGTAGCCTTCTGTGTCCTTTAATGAGACTATTTAATAATATAAGTAATTGCAATTGATTCCATACATTAAAAATGTCAAATTTAAAAAATATTATAAAGAATTACTAGCTTTTCATGTTCTCTTTTATTATAGCGGATAAATATCAAATTAAAAGTGTTTCAGGGGTGTTACGCATCCAATTTTTCGATTTTTGAGACAAAAAAATTTTTATGTCAATTTATACTAAACATTTTGATACCAGCCATTTTGACGATGCTCACAAAATCTTCGAACATTATTCAAACAAGTGTACAGTATGTTTTCGTAAAATCAATGTTTAAATGGACATGACTCGTCCACGTATTTTTGAGTTTGATGTATGTTTCAATTTATTCTGTTTAATAAACCCTCATTGGATTTTTAAACATTAGAATGAATTGGAAAAAGCTTGGTAAGATGAAAAACTAAAATAAAGGTCTGTATTTGTTAATGTCAAAATTTTTTTTGACATAAGTCGATTGGTATTGGTCTTTGATTCTTAGATTACCTCAAATCTGTTCATAACATTAACAATGATGAACGTCGAATACTTAGTATTATTTTTGAAAAATCTGGCATAAAAATATTTTGAATTATAAGCTCATTACTGGCAGTAGTTGGTAAATTTCGAATTCAAACCTTTTTTTTTAAAAAAAAATGTAGAATAATATTTTAGGCTATCGGAGCAAAAAGAAAAAAAAAAAAAAAAAAAAAGAAAAATATGACATAAAATATGACAAAAAATAAAGAAATAGAGTTGTCAGAACCAACAGAAGGGAAATTATGTCCTCCTGGAGCATTTTAATACGTAAGTCTTAAAATTTAATTTTCTAATTGAATGTTAAAATTTTAATGTGTTTTTTCTTACGTTTGAAATTTTGTTCACTTGTGTTCTGGATATTTTAAAAACTATTATAATTATACGATTAAAATATTGTAGGTATTGTAAGTCTTATACATTCTTTAAACTGTTCTTAATTTAATTTTATAAACATATGTATTATTTTAAAAAATTGTAAATTTTTTTTTAATATTAAAGTATTTTACATTTAAAAATACTTCTTTAAAGTTTTATTTTATTTATAATATGAAGATATTAAATAATAAATATATCTCACAATAAATCATCTTACTGCAAGTTATTAGAATCATTTGTATGTAAAATATTTTGTATGCAGGGAAACATATTCAAATTTCCTAGAATAAAATTTTATTAATGTTCATGGGCTAATAATATAAAATATTAAGAATATATTTTGATTATTTTTCATGTTTTATAACATCCATTCCTTTAAAAAGCATGTGTAAAAACATCAGAAGTAATTAACTTTAATTTCAATGAATTATAGCTTGTCAAAAATGCGTATGTTTTCAGCAATTAAAATAAATCTAACACACTTGAGACTCTAACTGAATACTTGAATCTAAAAACTACAAAGTAACTGTTTTAAGGTTATGCTTATAAAATGTACAAAATGTATGTTTTTCTCCCATGTAGGAAGAAAAATGACTTGATATCCAAAATTTTCATTTTCCGTTTACTTGTTAATAATTTCAGTAGTTAGGCTATTTTTAATTGAAATTAGGAGCAATGTCATTATTTTAAATCTCCGACTAAATCCGGACACAAATTTAGTTTCCCTTATTTATACTGCTCAAAACAATTAAAGGAAATTAAGGTTTTGGGTGGATTAAGCGGCTGGGGAATTGTTTATATGATTGATACATTGATTGGTAGGCTTTATAAAAAAAAACAAGCATGTTTAGTAGAAAAAAAATGCATTTTACTTAGCATTTGGATACAAAAGGAAAAAATTACAATTTGTGCATTCGATAAAAAACGAATAAAAAAGAGTATTTACTTGAAAGAGAAAAGTTTTTAGTAGGGGATATGGTTTTCCTGGACGGCCAGCAACGCTGAACACCTTTGAGGCATGGAGTAAATAAGGCTATTTATGAGGAGCTGGGGTATTCTATCCCACTCCTTCAGAAGAGCTCTTTCCAGTTCTTGGAAAGTTCGTGGGGGTGGTAGGCTGTCAGCAGTTCGTCGGCCTAAAATCTCCTAATGCTCTGCTTACTGAGCTATCACTGCCAGTGTTTCGTTGGTAATTTTTCAGAACTGTTTTTTTATGAGCGTCATACGTCCGTTTTATGGAATATTATATAAATTCCCTTCCAACGCTATTTAGTTTTTTTCGCATATACTGAACATTTAGTGACGAGAAAAAGTAGACGTTACCGTTCGGAACTTTCGGGTTTCTGTTACTATAACCATAACTGTGAGTGCCATTATGTTGCCGTTCTCAGATTCTCGAGCTCATACCTCCAAATAACTATATTTGAAATCTCATCTTGATCGGTTAAACGGAACGCATGCTGGAAGTACAGATGTTGGCAAAAAAAAAAAAATTGTGACCTCACTGTACATATAAAAATGTGAAATGAATCTTATCACACATAGAGCAAAGTAAAAGCACACAAATTTAATAATTTAAACAATTAATTTCAATTCGAAGCGGTGGTGAGCTGGATATTGAATGGTGGATTTAGGAGATCTCAAATTCCAATCGTCCTTCCTGCAAAAAACCAATGTGTACAGTCAGAAATAATATTGTAAATTAAACTCAAAATGCGACTGATATGTAAAGAAAATGATCAAGAAATGTAACAAAATTAAATATTTGAAGAAAAAAAATTCCGTTGTCTAGCGAAGCGCAAGATGTGGTAGAAAATTAACTGACTGATCGATTTGGGGACAAACAACGAGTGTGTCAAAATTAAATGACACATAGCCTAGTCATGTGACTTCTCTTCTTTCCATTCAGGCCCTATGGAGCACTTAGTGTGCCCTGGCCATTATTTGTATATCCATTATGTGTACTTTTATCTCCAACAACTGAAATGGTGTCAAACTAAAGCTCATTGGAGAGCTGAGTGGAGATCTGTTTTCTTAAATGACAGTCACTTCTTTATTTGTATTAGTGATGGCCGTATGTTGGTTAGGAAGGGGTCTGAGAGCCATTGAAATCAATTACATTTCTTAACTTCTGGCTTAAACGTGATATATATAAGTTAAAATCATGCTTGTCTCTTATGCGATATTATTAAGCAAATAAAATACAGAAATCGTATTTTTTTTTAAATCTAAATATAATATAGATTCAAAATTATTTTTAAAGACATTGTTTTTATGGAAAATAGTTATCAAGTGTCTGAAAGAAACAACTAAATAAATTTAACTGATTAATTTATCTTTAAAAACGCATGAAAGAAAGAGAACTAAGTACAGACTCATTAGTCTAATAAATTCAAGTTATGTTTGAAAATATTTCAATTACTCGATTTGTCAAAGCAAACAAATACATTTATTTGTCAAGAATTTTTTAAACTTAAAAATTGACAGTCTGATAAAAATAACTTTTTTTGCAAAAAAAAAAAAAAAAAAAAAAAAAGCCATTTAGCAAAAATAGAGAGCTTTTCGTTCTTGATTGATATCGTTCTTGACTGTTTTTCATTAATTGCAATTGCTTTATCTTTTCTTTCCTTCGGAAATAATAACATTTTTTCGATGTATAAAAATGTGAAGAACTGCTCGTAACAACATTGCGAGTTCATAATTTGTGCTTCTTCTGAAATGTCTTATAAAAGTTAAATAAATTACTTTCTTTCTAAGAAGTACCAACATTTTTTTCTCAAATTTTGATTTCTTTTAATTAAAGATGTCAAGACTGGTAGTGGAAAGTAACATCAGTTTTTAAAAAGAAAATTCGGGAAAAATAAAGAAATTGAGAGATAACACATCTTAAATTTTTTTTAATATGCTTTAAAACAAAACAATGGTCTTAATTTCTTTCTTTCTTTAAGTATTATATTATATGAATAGAAATTACCATACACATCTCTAGATCAAAGAAATAGTTTATTGTTTACCTATAATGAAGCATTTGGATTGGGAAAAAAGTTCTTGGTTTGGACAGTATTTTAAAATAATATTATAAACCCAGTTGCGAAAATAAAGTTTAGATAAACACATTTAAACTCCTCTCATATATAAATACTTATAAATGTAACACAAAAGGGTATATATGTGTTTTTATTTATAATAATATTAAAGAATGAAGAGTGAATTAACTTGTAATTTTAAAGAATAAAGAATTTTATTAGTAAAGAGAGAGCACTAACATGTAATTATGAGAGTTCGGGTATAGTAAAGGATAAATTCTTGAAAAACATAATGAAAATGGGTACGGAATTCAGGATAAGGTCTCCAATAGTAATTTTCTTATAAAATGAAAAGGGCTTTTAATGAGGTTAATAGTTTTATTAATCATATTGCAATTTATACAGTATACCAACTGTAACATTCAGTGAGAACACGTAAGGCATTCATATATATATTCATATATATATATATAAAAAATTTTAAGAATAAAGAAGGGAGATTGAAATACATAATATCAGAAAAACAAACTTCATATTTGCAAAAAAACGTTATCATTTGTCATGTTGATTAAGCTGCAAGTAACTATGTAGTTCATTGCAAATATTATTGTAATTTCTTTATTAATAAGTATATAGAAATGAATAATGCTTATTAAGAAAATAATTATATTGATTAATAAATTAACAAAATAATTGCGGCTTTTTATTAAAAATAGGAACAAAAATTATAAAAATTAAATTTCCTCAGATTTTTATTTCTTTAAAATTTTACGAAGACTTCTTTCAAACAGATCAGTCGCTCATGGCTATAATCCTTACATTACAAAAGCAGAATAATTATTACGACAACTTACAATGTAATATTGATAAGTTTATCATTCAAAATACTTTAGATATTAGTGAAAATATCAAAGACAAATGTTAATTTTCTGTATATAGCTCCGATTTCGTAGACCTATATATTTCGATAGATATAAATGATCTGGTAAAGTTATTACTATTAATAAGTAAAAAGAATTGTAATGTTCATGAATTTATATCTTATGATAAATTTAAATCAATATTTAAAAATCTACTAAGAAAACACTATATTAAATATAACGATAAGAGTTTGATCAAATTAAGGCAAAGAAGACTGACGAGAAATAGTTTGGCGAATATTTACTTACACTATTTTGAACATAATGATATTGATAAACATAATTCAATTATTTATATATAGATGATTCATTTGTTTTTAATTATAATACGCCTTCTGATGATGAGCCTTATTTATATTCTTGCTTTACATATTTTTCTCCAATTCATGTGTTTGT
>BMAW01022568.1:0-10187 GCA_019974015.1 Nephila pilipes
TGGGTTACTTGTAAAATCATGTACAAGAAAATACAGAAACTAAAATTCTGAAAATTTTGGATATTAATCACTAATTTATGCATAGAATTAGATAATCTGTAGCGGGGACATAATCTAAAATTCATAATATAGTAGAACATTTTATGTTTTATTTTTTCAGGATTTTAAAAGATGAAATTTATTATCGAGAATTTAGAATCGTTTTATTTGAACAAATACTAAAATGTATAAATTATTATGTTTCGAGTTGAATTCAAAGTTAATTACAGTACTCTCGCGTTTTAATAAAATTATATTTCTAAAAAAATTGGTGTGTCTCCTTGATTTAACTATTCACAATATTTCGGTATTAAATATGCTATTTCTTTTTTAAGTTCAAAACACATTTACTTAATCGAATTCAAAATTAAGAAGACTTTGTTAAAAAGTTTTAAAGAATGAAATTTTAATTTGAAAACCTTAAGTTTAAGGGTCTATAATGCTTAAAAGTCTTAAATTAAACACACTTAGATCTCTGAAACAATATTTTCTGTGACGTATCGCTCGAATATATATGGTATAATACAGGATGTATGAAATTAATAAATGTGAGCATTTTAAGACGGTACATTTAAAAGTTATTTTTACTCTACTTAAATATATTTTAATATTCTAATATGCTCTTGATTTGGAAATTCTAAATTATGAACTAAAATTTAGTTTCAGTAACAAAATATAATTATTTTTATTACATTTATTACATAACACTATTATGTTAATATAATTAAATTGACACGCGTTATTAATTGTAAAAATTTAAAATATGGCGAAAGTAAGTCGATTTTTTTCAGTTTTACAGGTGTCTCATTGCAATATATTAGTAGAAACATATCTCTCTCACATTTGGTATAGATTATAATTTATTTGAATTTCCTTTGAATATATTACTTAAGAATTTGACAGTTACTTGGGGTATTTTTTATTATCACGTCCTTCAGAATGTGAGTAGAAATACTAACATAAATCTCATATTTACAAAAAGAGTTTCTCATTTATACGTAAAATCATAACTCTAGGTCTAGAACATGAAATAATTTATGAGAAAACAGTTCACAAACTAGTTTATAGATATTAAAAAAGGAGTTCTTAATCATACCATTGCCATAGGTTTCAGCTGTGTCGAAAGATACATAAGAGTAAGCATTGATTTACGTGATACAATTTTTAAGCATGAGATACAATTTTAAAATACCACAAAATTTTAAAAAAAAATAAATTTGTTGTTTTTGCTCAAACTATAATTTTTTTAAGATATATACATTTTAAAAATACGCATTTAAGACAGTGACATATAAAATTGTAATGTACTGTAAAATTCTTCTACTTTATTTTATACACTAACATCAGATTAAAATTTGTATACTTACGATAAAAAAAGGTGTCTATAAAACATAATCAAACCAATTAGCTTTTAAAATAGCAGAAATTATTAGATGAAATTTCATCTTTATTTGACAAAGACGATTATATTTCGAGTAAATGGAATTTATTTTTATCGGAATGCATTTTCATAAAAATAATAAGAGGAACATTTTAGAAGGAATTTAAGAATATTGATATATTAATAAGTCAATATAACGTGCACTTTTTGGCAGAAAAATCCTTTAGCGGCAAACTGTCTGTCTACTTTTCTTAACGCAATTAGATTAAATCTATTTTAGTTCTATTTAAAGTTAATCAGAATGTACATGTTTCCATTGCGAATGTTTTATATTCGAGTTTATTTACAATATATATATATATATATATATATATATATATATATATATATCCAACTCTTTTAACACAGTCTTTTTTACACGATTTTGAAATAACATGGTTAGCAAAAACACTTATTAACACGAATTTTTTATTCTAATATGAATCCCAAAAATATTTTCCCCAAATATTGAAAAAAGCTATTTTTACCGCTTTATAACACTTCATTCATTCAGACACTAGATCAGAGTATTATAGCAGCATTTAAAATGTACTACATAAAGCAAACGTTTAAATATATTTTAGACTGAGTGGAAGAAAGAAATTTGACTGTTGTGGAAGCATGAAGAAAGTTTATGATTAAGAATTGCATACACATGCTTCTTTTGCCATCAAAGAGTTGCGCCTATCGACTTCAAATGCGCGTTAGAAAAATATTTCGCCAGTATGCGTCAAAAGTAGAAATTTCGTAGTTCAAAAATCAGCTGTGTGTTCTGAAATTATAACCCTATCAAATTCAATTGGTGGTGAAGGTTTTAAAAACATGCAAACGGCTGAAATCAAAGTATTGATGCTAGAAAGTCCCTTGGATAAGGACAATTTGATCGAATTCCTGACAGTTCATGATAACAAAGAAGTCGGTATTGTAGCTTTCTAAAATCTACACTTTATGAATTAGCCAATTTATTTTTATGGCGTGAAATATTGTTTAATATTGCTTCTGTCCACAATTAGAAATCTTTAATGGGGAATTAAATTATAATAAAGTAAAATATAATTGTATGCAATAAACCATTTTTAGTTTCGAGTATCAGCAAAATAACAACTTAATAACATAATTGTTATTTTACAGTTAATGATATTCCTCTAAGTTCATAAAGCTTTTAAAATGCAATGTATTGATATCTTCATGAGAGTAGAGTTAGGTATACCTACCGTAAGGAAATGGACCATTACCATAAGCATCACCTAAAAAATATTAGCTAGTCACTTTATTCGGCTTTTAATGCAAGGATTAAAAATTCTTTACGTGAATGGTAACTTAAAATTTGTCTTAAATATTCCACCACCTGATAAATAGTTATGAATCGTGCGCTTACCAAATGGATTACCCCCATTGCCACCACCACCAGCTGTAAAATATTATATACTATTTGTTTATGATATTTTTAAATTTTAGAACTGATAATAAATTGCGTAGACTAAATTTTATAAAACCGAACTGTTTTCAATACATTTCATTGACGGAAAAATACTTTTTGTTTGTTACTTTTTTTAAAAAATTTTTTTCAGTATATCATCACTATATATATACAATAAGTATTTAAAGTTTTTTTTTTTTTATCTGAAAACTGTTGTCGAATTCCTTCTTATTATATGATATTCAATAGTTACTTGACCGCACTTCTTAAAACATCTACCATTTTTTTTTCAAAATTTCATGACATTGAAAGAAATAAAATTTCTATTTTAAATCTCATAAATTAGTTTTTGTACAAGCATTGTATATATGACAAAATTCATTATATCTTTCATTTATCTCACAAAGTTAATTGCGGCTTCATTATAGTTTCTTATTTTATAGATATTGCCTGATATTAATAATATTTTTGTTAAATGTTATTCGTAAGGAACGTTTATTTGTGATTTGTTATAGAACTTTTTCCAATATCATAAAACTATGTCTATGCATATACATATTTTTTAAAATTATTCTATGTACTTACCTCCTGCATTTGCTATAAAGTAATTAACATGATAAATTATAAAACTGTTGTTATAAATATTCAAATTGTTGCTAATTTTGTTACACGATAAGTTACATAATAATATAAAAATAATAAATAAACTTTTTTAAAAAAATAAGTTATTTTTAAAAATAGTTAATTTGTCTTTGTACACTTACACTGCTGACCAAAATTGTTTACACTTTTGGAACTTTTTATGTTCTTTAAATTTGTATGCCTATCGAAATTGTTATGTTTCATAAAATGTAAAATCGTATATATCATTTTAAAGAGAACTGAATACTAAATTCAATACAAAGAACAAAATTCAAATATTTGGTGTACAGAAAAAGTTATGCGTACTTTAATCTAAAAAAACAAACATAGTAATAAAAAGGTTTATAATGTCTAACTTTCCTGGACAATCACTGTTCTTATTCTGGGAACCAATCAATTGTTAGTAACTGCCAGCAGAAGCTGACATCGTGTTTACAGTCGGAAGAAGCCATTATTGTATTTTGTTCTTTAGAAGGAAGACTGTTTCTTATCCTGAAATTACAAGTAGGAATCGTAGTAAGAAATTTTAATATTTAGCCAAATGCATCAAAGAAAAGTGTAGATTGGACACCAAGAAAGAGATTTAAGATTATTGTGTTACGAGAAAGTGGTATTTCTTGTGCTGAAATTGCGAGACAGGTGAGTGGTTCAGTGACTACATCTGGAGTCACTGAGCCACCTTCTGGAAAGTTTTGTTAACGATATTAGGAGACAAATCCAATACTAAACAAAGCAAGAAAAGTCTGAAAAAGGTACACCACATCTGTTGATGACAGAAGAAATAAAAAATTATGTCTTTAAAACAGAAGAATGTCATAAA
The DNA here is from genome assembly GCA_019974015.1 of Nephila pilipes. Classification (NCBI taxonomy): domain Eukaryota; kingdom Metazoa; phylum Arthropoda; class Arachnida; order Araneae; family Nephilidae; genus Nephila; species Nephila pilipes. The sequence continues at coordinate 4,342 of BMAW01022568.1, forward strand.
CGGCCATCAGAAGTGATCTGAAAGATGCTGGTGTATCTATTAAGAACAATCAAAAGAATATTAAAAGATATTGGACTAAGAAGTAGAATTCAAAGAAAATAAAACTTATCTCAATTTGCAGCAGCGCAAAAAAAGACTACAGAGGGCAAAGGAACACATTAATTGGACTGATGAACAGTGGTCACAAGTTATATGGAGCGATGAAATTAAGATATCGTTATTTGGTAGTGATGGGGGGAAATATGCAAGACGTAGAATAGAAGAACTACATCCTAACTACAGTCAGGCAACTGTTTATAACCCAATTAGTGTTATAATTTGGTGATGTATGCCAGCAAATGGTACTGGTTTCATCCATGTAATCGATGGGACAATGAATGCCGGAAAATACAATGATACTATTCTAGAAACAAAACTTCTACCTTCCATCAGAGATATTTTTCCAAAAATGCTCCATTTAGTTTTCAAAAGGTTTCTTCTCTCTGCCACACAGTAAAATTATCGAAAGAGTGGTTTCGTACAAAGATCATTGAGTTGTTCGCCTGATAAGGAAACAGTCCTAACTTCAATCCTATCGAAAACTTTCGGCACCGTTTGAAAACTCTTGTCCGAATGAGGAGCCCATCAAATAAAAAGGAACAAATTGAGGCTGTTATAATCAACGGAACTAATTGTTTCTTGACCCATAATATAATCATCAGTATCTATTTACTGCAGCTTAACTTTTTTTGTATTGTAAATACTTGAATTTGTTTGTAATGAATTTAGTATTAAATTATCCTTTAAACGATATATACGACTTTGTATTTTGTGAAACATAACATTTTCTTCAAGCATACAAAATTGAAAAACGTAAACATTACCAAGTGTTTACAATTTTGATCCACCACAGTATATAGCTCTTAATTTTATTTAATTAATCGATCATTTTTTTTTCTCATTTTGCTGTGTGAAAAATATTAAATTACTTTTTTATAAAATGATTGATAAATAATAATATATAAAAATATTCAACATTTAAATTTATTATTTTCAACATTTCATATACCAAAGGAAATATATTTTATAACAAGTATGTAAAGTAATAATACTGTATCTAAGGGTAATACGGTTGGTGACGATAATATGGCTAATCTTAATGTTTTTCGGTATTAATTTCAAAATTACCTAATAGATTAGTCAAATACTTCGAATAAAAATACTAAGAAAAATCTATAACAACACAGAAAACTAAGAAAAACTATATCGACGCACTAAGTAGATTACTTTTCTTGAGGATGAGAATATTATTGCTTAAAGGACTTTTCAGTACAGTCTTTGATCAGCTAAATATACTCTTTTTTTGGTGATGGTAGGGAAGATGGTTAAGATATCGAAGGAATGTTATATAATGTTATTATGTTAGGCATTAAAACAATCTTCAATAATATATAACGAATTTTCTCTAATCGCTTTTGATTCCAGCATGAATCACAGTTTAGGAGGAAATTTATAGCTGCGTGTAATTCTTCAACTGATGGCTGTATTATCTTCACTATTGTCTGTTACTTTAGGATAAGTGATCAATGTCACTCGTTTTCGTTTCTCCTCCATCGGCTACCATGGCAGCCACTAATTTACCATCCCCAGTGTATTTATTTTCAACACTTCAATTAAGGTCTGTAATCCTTTGCGTGTTTGGACCTGCTTTATGTTAAATGTAAAGTCTGCTTTAAATATCTATAAATAACGTGTTCCCTTCTTTAAAAATCATATTTTTTCTTAAAAGGAAAGTATATAAATGATCAAAACATATCCTTATAAAATATTAATATAATACCAATACATATACATATTTGCTCAATTTAAAAAAGCTCTAGTGAGTTGTTTATTTCCGTCTTATAAAGGTGTAAGAAAATTCAATGTTTTTAATTACATATAAACAATATTTATAAAATGTTTCACAAATCTTAAACAAATATTTTAATGATGCAAATTTTGAAAAAACTAACGATGATCGTGAAACTCAAAATTTTGTTTTCATTAGAAGTATCTTTACAAAAATTAAAAGAAGTTGGGGGGGGAGAGAAGTTATGTTCATCCTCCACTGTTCTTGCCATAGTTACAAACGCCAGTGAGGAAAAATATGTGACTTTGAAGTGCTTATAGTAAAGTAATAGCAGGTAGTAATCGCGATAATTGAACGAGAATAATTTTTTTGTTTCATATGTTTATTATACTTAATATTATGCTTTTTTTATTCTTCTCTTCTTTATTACATTATATATTTCTATATAAACTGCTTAGTCAACATATCATCAAACTGTTAGAGGATTAAGAGGAACAAAAGTTACGATAATAGGAACTTATCTTCTATTTTTATTTATATATGACAGTGTTAGCCTTGGTGGTTAATTGCGGACTCGTGGCCATTGTTTTCTTCGAGTCAGAGGTTCGAGCCCTGATCCCACTAAAGGCCCTCTGATTAGCGGGGTTAATGCAAGTTAAATCTGGGTGTTAAGTCCCAAGTCCTCCTGTTGGCATGGTGTGGAATTTTGGAGAAGGAAATGCCAACTTAGGTCCCATCTTCGTCATTTGACTGAGGTTCAAAAGTAAGAGACCCGCCATCAATAGCTTTCATGTTGCTTCTCGGTGCTACGTTAATAAACAATCACAGTCACTTTCCTATTTACATTCGACAGATTTCCAACAAAAACTCTGTTCATTAAAGTAATAAAATAGGATTTTTTATTGATCCTTTGGCTTCAGTGTGGTAAACCCTGTTCTGTTTATTTTTTAATTAAATTATTTTAATTTAGAAGCAATTTTCAATCACATACCGAGAGCATTTCCCGAGTTACCAGCAGCAGCTCCTAAAAGAAAAGTACAAGTATTAGAAATAATTTTTACGGGACTAATATTTTGTGATAAAAATGTTCTTACATTTTAAATGTAAAATTTCATTCAGCATTTCGATGAAATTTTTTTGAGTTGAAATGATTTCAACAAAAATTTAACATCGTACTGCATAAAATCAAAAATATTTAAAAAAAATACATTAACATTCTACGAGGTGACTTTAACAATCTATGAGGCTACACAACTGATTCAAAATAATATCTGACATAATTGAAAGTATTTGAAGTAGTTTTTCAGTATTAGTAGTCAAATGAGAAAAAAAAATATAAATGATTATCACTTTTTGAAAAATTGTTTTGAAATTGCTTTGATGTATAATTTTTATATCACTTTTGGAATTTTTTAGACAAATAGTGAAATGTTATTGCATTGTAAACATTAAAAAGTAATAAAAACCAAGATTTGATGGGAAAGCATACTTTTAATAAATAATATTTATAGTAATATATTAATAATGATCATAAATAAATTTCAGATTTATTATTATAAGCAAATTAATAATAATTCAACTTTTAAAATTAATTATTTTAAAATACTAATTATTATTAATTTGTTATATTAAGTAAATAATATTTCTACTTCTTCCTCAAAACTAGACTGTTACATTTTTTATTGTAGTAAAATGCATCCAAAAATGTAAAAAAAACTAATACAGTTCCCTATGTACTAATATTTTATTGCTTTTTAAAAGTATTTCATATCTATTTTATTGAGCTTTATGCGGGCTTTAGTTAAGCAAATATTTAAAATTATTTTCAAATTTCGAGAGAAGGGAAGTAACGTAATTTTTTTAGAAATCTTCAATTCCGTTCCATTTTTTTTAATTTGTCTTACTTATAAATACAAAAGTCTATATTTGAGAAACAGAAATTCTACAGGATCAACAATATGCTCACAAATTGAAAAGGAGCCTCATTATTATAAGCATATATTTATTTTACTTTTTTTTTAATTACAAACAAATATTTAAAATACCTAAAAGTTCAAAATTAGTTAAGTGAATGCTATGAAAAAAATATTTATAAATATTGACAGATGAAGTAAATAATAAGTTGGAATTAATTTGAATAACAAACAGTATTAATTCATTTGTCGCGTATGTTTTTAGAAGTAAAGAATTTAAAAGAACATACCAAAAGCATTTGCATTGTTTCCATTCGCTGAAAAAATAATAAATATCTATATTGGAAGCTACTTAAAAATGAAATGCATATTTTGTGGCATCGATCCTAAGCTTTTATATTTTAAGGTGTTTTTTTCTCACAGGTGCGTTTTTGAAATTAATATGATACAAATATCACATAATCTACAAGGTATGTATCACATAACCTAGAAGAAAATTCAATTTCAAAATTTTAAGCAGCCACCCACTTAATTTATATTTTGCTCGAAATTTGTAATGTAAAATTAAGTATAGCAGCAAAATTAGGCGAATATATTTCAACTGATTCAATCAATGAAATTAAATTTATTGAATTCATAGTCTTTTCTATTCAAACATTTAAGAGGACATATTAGACGATTAAGGTAAAGATTTATTTTGTGAATCATTTAAGATATGAAAGATATTTTCAGATTTCTTTAAGTAATTATTTTGTTTGAAAAAAAAATTCTAATAGATTTGCGGTTATTTTTAAATGTATTTCCATAAAAAATTATTAATTATTTCCCACCTACCTATTGCATTAGTTGAAGAATCAGATGGATTGGCTGTAAAATTAAATAAATTTAAACATGTATATAAACATTTAGTTTTCAATGAGCACATGAAAATTACATACTTTTAACAATTTATCAATAGCTATAAAATATATGTATTTTTATTTATCTGTTATTCAATAAAGAAGTATTTATCCCTCAAATATTCATTAAAATACTCCCCTATTTTTTTTAAAAAGAAATTAGAAAGTGTGCATTGGGTAATTTTTAGATAATTCAGTTTCGAATGAGCAATTACAGCAAAATTCTTCTTGGAAAGCAAAACTTTTCGTATACTCGCTTTTTATCAAAATTTATTACGATGAGTCAGTACACTTTTGCGTTTCACAAGGCCAAAATTGATATTGAGGTGAATCCATTCCTTAAGACAGCAAACATTTGGATTAATAAATAACTTCCAAGATAATAAGATATATATATATATATATATTATTTAAGCTTTCGGAAATTTTGAAAGTTTACATTGTGCGTATATACTTATACTTTCCAAATTTTAACAAGATACATTTATTAATTGCTGTCTTATTTAAGACAGATAGTATTTACGATTGTCAGAAATTAGATTTTATTCTGAATTATTGAAAATAATTATTAATTATGTTCATATAAATTTTCAGAGTTTGTTAAATTATAAATATACTAATTTTTGAATATTTTTAAATTAAATTTCTTGTACAATTTTCTTGGTAATTATACTAAAACTCCATAAAAAGTAAGATGTCTGAATTTTATCTTTTTCTCAAGTAAATATATAAATTTTCTTTAAAAATGCTTAAGCCCTACTTTTAAACATTTGGTGAGTAAAAATATCGTTTATTATTTAAATTGTAATAGGTAATATATTAAAAAATAAACATTTGTTTACTGAAAAATGTATCTTACCATGAGCATTGGCTGAAATATATATAAATAAAAGCATAATTAATATTTAAATTAAAGTTATAAGATGTTACCACAAGTTTGTTTTAGTAATTTAGATATATTTGTGGCGATTTCCTAAGTCATTTTTGAAGTCATTTTGACTGCGGAGCTTTAAAGAGATTTGAAGAAAAGGAGCAAACGATCTTTTCTCCACTCACTAAAGTTTTAAATTTGTAAATGTTGAGTTTGAAATAAATGAATAGTTCTTTGCCTCTCAAAAAAAATATTACGAAAAATTGTTTGCTTAAATGATTATGGAAGAGATTTGCTCCTGTGCGATTGGCAACAAAAACATTATTATATGTTGT
>BMAW01022571.1:0-13994 GCA_019974015.1 Nephila pilipes
CAAGCTTGTTTATTTTATGTTATTATGTTCAAGCTTGTTTATTTTATTTTATGTTAAAATTTTTTGATATACCAAGAAGAATTGATATTAAGGTCAATTATAGAAAAAACATACTTACTTCATTTTGTTCTATTTTTGTCGATAAAGAAATGAAGGCAAACGAAGCAGAGAAAAAAAATTACCAATACTTTTGGTGATGTTCTGAAACTAAACGATTATCATGGATTGAAAAGTTTAAAAACAGAAATAGGAATCTCACAAAGATGCCGCATGAAAAGGATGACCCAAAAATTGGATAATGATATCCTGATGGCGAAGGTGGAATCAGATCCTCGTCAAAGAATTGGGGAATTGTTATTGAAGATTGGATGTCCATGATCTACAGTTCAGGATCACCTTCGTCACGTAAGAAAATTGTACAGGCGAGAAATTTATTTTCCTCGTGAATAGGCGGAGACGGCACTTTAACAACAGCGTCGGCGCGTCTCGGTATGAATCCATTTTTGACACAAATTGTAACAAAATATGAGAAGTGGGTTCCATACATTAATCCTGTACGAGAAACAATGACTTCTTCCGGAGAAGCAATTGTTTCGACACCTCGACCATCACTAACAATAACGAAGGTCCTTGTTTGTGTTTGGTAGGATTTTTCTTGAATCTTACACTATGAATTACTTGAATCTGGTCAAGCCATTACAGTGATAGTGTATTGTGGACAACTCGAGCAAATGAAACAAGAGCTTATAAAAACAATCTCTGTTTTGCTTAATAACAAAAGAGGATCCTTCATTGCTGCAACACGAAGCCTCATGCTGCAAAAATAGAACAGGAAAAAAATAAAGGAGCTTCGATTGGAACTTTTACCTCATCCACCCTATTCACTAGATCTCGTTCCTTCAGACTACTAACTTGTTAGATTGTTAGAGCATATATTCAGAGGTAAGAAATTTAAGAACTTTGGAGAAAGGAAAACGTGCTTGGAAAAGTTTTCCAATGAAAAATTGGAGGACTTTTTAAAAAGGTAATTGAACAACTGCCTTTACGCTGGCATAAAGTGTTAGAAAATGATGGAAATTTATTATTTTGATTAGTATTTAACATTTTTTTTTCATGAATAAAAATTTTCCGCTAGTGAAAAAAAAATGTGATTACTTTTTGGTCCCTCTAATAATATATTTTTTCATAATGTGATAAATTTTATTTTAATGTCGATGTTCATTCCAAAATTTGAAATATTTGGATTACATGATGAAACCAATTTTGCCATTTAACATACGCTGCATACATCGATTAGCAATCTATGATACCAAAGAAGATTTTAGTTTAAAGTAGGTTTTAGATTCTATTGTGTACCCTGAAGTAAACAAAAACCTGAAAGGACATCATCGTAGGAAAACTGATTGACGAGGGCCTGAAGTACCCACTGGTTACCGACTTCCATGTTAATTATCGTAAAGCCTTCCCCTCGTTATTTAAATCCGCAGGCATTGTAAAATTTAATTCAATAATCGATAAGATTACAATTTCAATTGAAGAGAAATAAGAAAAAAAGGCAAACACAATTTTATAAGTTTCTTCACAGATTATGTAAAATTAGCTTACCAACACCTTCGTTTCTAGTGAGATACATCTCGAATACTGGGAGATCGACACCTGTTATCACTTTCACTAATCAAGAGGAACTTTTCAGCAATTTTAACTTAAATTGATCAACTATAGTACTTCATTCCCATTTCTAATTTACAAACGTCTACCAGTTTTTCGTTATCGCGGGACCGCGGTATCCTGGGAGTCATGATCATAGAATCACGGTCTGCGGTTTTCGTCGGGATGTGGATTCGAGCCTAATGCTACTGAAGACCCGTTAAGTCTGGTTAGGCTCAAAATCATCCCTTTGACGAAAGGAGATTGGTTTGGAGTGGGAGGTTCCAGCTCAGGTGTCGTCTTCATCACTTGATCGAGGTTCAAAATTACTAAGTCCGTCGCTAATACCCCTCGAGTTGAATTTAGTGTGACGTAAATAAAAACAATCACCACAAGTTCTCGTTATTTTCTGTCTCTTCTTTCTTTTTCAGTTATATTTTCCTTATACATCACCATACTTAATTCATTCACTATTCTTATCTTAATTTGTATCATCACGTTTCGTTCGGTTGGCAGGGAGTTGGAATTTTACGCAAATTAAATTAAAAAATGTCTCTAATGTTACAGAAGATGAAATTGCTCAGTGCACAACATCCCGAAGTGACATACAGAAAAAATGAAAATCAAATTCAATTTTCCGTTATTTTACTACATTTTTTAATGAAGAAAACTTATATATGAGTACATTTCTTTTACTTCATTTTCAATAGCTGATTAGAAATGAAAAATATTTAAATTCTAGTTTAAAATACACATTACACGCATAATATATTTTCAGATATTCAATAACTTTTGCAACTTCTGCGTATGTTCATGAAGCCTTGGATTTTATTGCCTTGATGTTTTGATTGATACATCATTGACGTTTGTTTGAGGCATAATTATGATTCCTAATTTCGTGTTGAAGAAATACGAGTGTACATGTTAAAATTCAAATTAATTTATTAGATAATAAAATCCAGTACTTTCAAAAATTAATAATATAAAATGAAATGTGCTACATGAGTAGAAGGGAAAACTGTTAAGCTATTTCACGAAAGCTGTTTTAGAAGATTTAACTAAAATACCTAGTGGTGGGATCTGTCGCAGTGGACCAGATAATTCGATGTTACACAGCTGGGTACCTAATTCAAATGATGCTCAATGCAATTTCTTCCCTTGAGGTTTTGTAAAAGATAAATTGTCAGCCCACCATTACTCACAATTATACGTGAATTTAAATAGCGCACTCCTGCTTCTGCACAGTCAATTACTACTGTCAATTTTCAACTTGTTAGATATGAACTTATAAAGCAAATTGACATTATACGTATGAATAAAGGAAGTTATATCAAACACTTTTAAAACAAATATTCTGTATTTTCCCTTTGCATTCATGCATTATTTATCATTTTCCAAGCATATGAATATATAGAATTCTAAAATCGAATGATTCATTTTGAAAAACCCTGTATATTTAGTATGCTTATTTTAGACATTGAATCTTCAATCTTAGGTCACATTTTCAGTTAGCACTTTTGGGCCATTTTCCTTACCGCTAATTTAACCCATTATTTATGATCATGATTGTTTCGACAATTTTTGAATCATTTGAATAAGATTTATTATAATACTGAAGAAAATTTATACAGAAATGTTAATTGTACTTTTATAACTTAAGTTTTTAGTAACGGAACAAATATATGTATAAAAGAAATTTATTGGAAATTTCTAAATATAATTTTTCTTTCTGCGTAACTCTTAACAATGATAACAACAGTAATAGTGTAAAATCATAATTTATGCTCTCCAAATTTAGGTATTTAGTTGGATATTGCATTTTTGGGGATCATTGAATTTTAATTTTTAATTAATTAATTTATTTTTTTCGTTATGATTGTTGTATCATTTTATACTTAAGTTATGAATAAGAACTATACGAAGGGGGTTCAGAAACTACCATTGTCAGAAATTAGAAATTGGGTATGGATAAAAGGAAATAGAATATATATATTCTAAAATTAATATCCTAAATATCTTCCTCAATTAAGCAGAATTTCTTATAAATGGTAATAACACCAAAAATAAAAATTGAAAAAAAAATGTGAAAATTTAAATCCAAAAATAAAATTTAAAAGAAAAAAAACACAAAATTATGAAACATCTTTAAAAAAATAATAGCCGAAAAATCCAAAACTAAAATTAAAAAACTTAAAACAAAAATGAAGATTTTCCTAATATTTAAATTATGAGTATTTCCATTAATATCATATCTTCTACCGATAATTTTTTGGTAATGGTGCTTATCCTTGCTAAATTTATAAATTTATGTTTTATTACCATATAGATTTGAAATAAATGCAGTTCATTTTAATGAATTCCTCTTGAAAACTTTTGTGGAAATATATAAAAATGTTTATCACAAATTAAAAAAATTAAAAACATGTGTAATTTAACGAACATACATACATCTATTTTATGTATTATTTAATTACATATATTTTTCAGATGCTATGAAAATATTAAAGAAAATAATAGACCTGTATCAAAAAGAAAATCTATTTTGCATTTGGTTTGCATATGAGCCCGTGGTATTACTTATCAAAGCCAATGGAATCAAGGTTTGCTTTAATTTTATGATAAGGAACAACATTCTTTCTCGATAACGTGTGTACCCGTTAACCCCACAAATAAATATATTTATCTTTCTCATAGAACTTAAATGCCCAATTCTTTCTTTTACTTTAAGACTCCCGTCTACCAGCCATTTTGATTTCATCAGCTTAATGTTAATCCTACGGAATTTCGATTTGAATTCTCCCATCTTTATTAATTGATCTATTTGAATGCAATAAATGCATCTGAAAGAGCAAAAAATAATGAATGCTTCTGTGGAATTACTTTTTTCCTAAGATTTTTAAAAAATATTTTTATTCTTATTTTAATTATTCGTTTTTGAGTTTTTCGGTCTTTAAAGAATATTTTCAAACATTTTTAAGAATCGGAGGAAAAAAATAATTCCACAGAAACATTGATTGTTTTTTTCTCTTTCAAATGCACTTTATTGCATACAAATAGATTAAGTAGTAAAGATGAGAGAATTAAAGTCAATATTCCATAGGATTAACATTACATCCCCGAAATCAAAATGGCTGTTAGACGGGAGCCTTAACCGTTCACTTTTGGTTCTGTACTTGTTATTTTCATCATTTTTCACTTCCTACTTCTTCGTTGAAATATGATACATATCTAACTGCAAAATACTTTAGCTTTACTAATCGATCTGGGGCGTTCTTTTTTAATAAATGGACTGATGTTCTGGTTAATTGGGCTCCATTTAATGTAAGTAAATGAAATTCTACGACTCGTTACGTTGTCATTTACACTGGTGTTCAAAATTAAGAGAATTTTCCTATTAGGTCGATTATTTCTAGATAGGTTTTAATAAAATTTGGTGTTCACACAGGGTGGACAAAAAATTAACCATTCAACAGTTATAATACACACACATGATCATGTGTAACACACATTAGAGTCACAAGGAATAAAACAACAATTACAGAATAAAACAAAAAAATAAGTTAATAGGGGGTATGGTCCACTCTTACAGATATATAGGCCTTGCACTGTGATTTTATGCTGGAAATAAGGGAGTCTATGAGTTCATGTGACCACTCGTTCAGCAACACTGATTTCAGATCTTGGATGGTTCTCGGAGGGGGGAGGAGAATTTCAATTGCCCTCCCCAGAGCGTCCCAGGCATGCTCAATATGACGGATGTTTGGAGATCTGACTGGCCAATCCTTCCGGTGAATAGCTTCACATTGTTGAAATTCATCGATCAGCTGAGCTCTAGGTGACTTCACGTTGTCCTCCTTTAAAAGGAAATCGGGACCAAATTGAAACCCTGAAAAGGCGGATATAGGGCTTCAAGACTCTTCTCTATACGTTTCAAGAGTCGCAGATCCTCTTTCAAAGATATGGGTGTGTGTGCGACCACCCAATATGATGCCTGCCCAGACCATCAAGCCTACGCTGTCATAATGGTCGATTTCATGGACATTGGAGCGCAGGTAGTGGGTCTCCATATGAAAGAACGGTGAAAATCACTGGTTAGGCTTAACCGGGACTCATCAGTGAAGAGAACGGTTACCCATTGATTCGTGCTTCCATCTGTATGAACTCTGCATCATTTTAAGCAGACTCTACTGTTCACAGAACTTAGCGTGAAGCAAACAATAGGTCTTCTTACAAACAGCCCTCCCTAATGAAGTCTTCTGGAAACAGTCACCCTTGAAACTAGGGTTATTATGGCTGCATGCAACTCTCATGAAAGACCTGAGAAGCTGTAGCATCCCTGTTACGCCTCGCTGTAATGGACAAATGGTGATCTTCTCTGACCGTCAAGGCTCTTGGATGATCTTGTCCAAGCTTACTCTTGACGTATCCAGTATCTTTAAACTGTTTAAATAAATTAGGTATGACGCTGGGCGTTAAATCGAATTCTCTGCAAATCTGGATTTGAGAATGGCCTGCTTCTAACCTTCCCACAATTTGCCATCTCATTCCATCATCTAAAGGCTGGTCGTTACTCACTTTTACTGTGTGAATTTTAATTTAAGTGATTGCTGCAAAAAAACACCAATAAATTCGGCGAAATGCGCTAGCGAACGGAATGCGGATTTTGGCACGCGCGCTTATAAATCCTGTTTTTTGACTAGTTCCACTCCCTCCCCATACACGTGTACGTATACGTATTTGACGTACAAGATTTGCATCTTTGTTTCGAAGCAGTAATTTCATATTCTGTTCCATTATTTTCAAGAAATTCTACAAAATATGCAAATTCTCTTAATTTTGAACACCAGTGTATTTTGTGCCAACACGGAATTCTTTTTTATGAATATGATACCCGTCAATATACGGCACGTATTGATGTAAGTTTTTTCAAACTTCCCGAAACTTTCTTGGTAACTAGATCATCTGATTTCACTCCCACAGAGCCAATAGGGATTTAATCTAAAGGTACTTGCAGTCATCGAGTATGTCATCCATTAACGCAACAGTTAGGAGAATTTCCGCTGGAAAAGATTCGGAAATTTTATTAGTTCAATCCTGTCACTATCAACCACGGCAAAATTTGTCTAATGTTTTACTGATTTTCTCATTTTATAATTCTGAAATAAATTTTCCAGTTGTTCTGAAATTATAATTTTTTCTCCACATATGTTAAACTCATTTAGCCATTTTCTTCGCCATTGGACAATTGTTTTATATTGCATCGATTCTTATGCATTACAATTCATTTATGTTTTATCTGTGCATCCGATAACAATACTTACGCTGATTATTTTTTTGTTTTAATTTTGCTCCTATTTATTGTTTATTTCGTAAATTAAAACTTTAAGAACTTCATTTTATGTCACTTTACTAAGCCTTTATTTTATTTAGTAACGTGAATTACGCACGATTGCTCATACTTGTTATGTTATAATATTTCAAATATAAAAAAATATTCTTTTTTCAGGAACTATACAAATCAAATAAAGAGGTTGAAAAAAGTTCATTTTACGAATTTGTTACGCCTGTTTTTGGTCAAGGACTTGTAACTAGGTAAATTTAAAATTTTGTCAAACACATGACTAGTTACTATGAACCATTAATTTCGGATTTTTGCTTCAGCTTCCATGAAAATACACATGTGTGTGTACGTTTTTCCTTAAAACCACTATTGAATGATATCCTAAATTATATTTCCAGTGTCCTATCACACAGGAGTTCAAACAATCCAAATGAATCTGTTTTCGGTCGCGTTTAGAATGCTTTAGTTTCCAATCTCAGAATTAAGCAGAAAGATTGTAGTTTATTTTAGTAATTGCAGAAAAGTTTTTGAACACATCTTGTTTCAAATAGAGTAACCTTTCTAAGATTCATATTTGAGAGACATTAAAATAAACTTGGAAGTTATTTATTTACTGCCAGCCGACAATAAGTAAAATTAAACTACATGGAAATGTAATGGATACATTAAGCTAAATCATAAAAGTTAATTTAAATACATTCCTATCAGTATTTTTTTGAAATAAAAAAAAACAACTTTAAATATGGCTGTAAGGATTATTTATTAACATAGGCCAAAAAGTTATTGTTTTTTAAATTGGATTTAAGGGACATGTGATGCTATGTGACTGTTTATTAACGTTGCACTAAGAAATGACATTGAGGCTATTGGCAATGGACTTCATAATTTTAACGATAGATTTCACTGGTATCATCAATCCTGCTACAAGGTGAAACTTTAGAAGCATCACGGCAAGAGCCTGTGATCCGACGAAACGCCAGCTTCAAGTTCGCGATCATGACCACTAAGCTACCGCATCCACAAATTAAGAGACAACTTCTACCGGCAATTTTACAAAAAAGGGAAATTAATTCTTGTATTAATTCTTGCCTCTTAGTATCGCTTAGTTACAAATGTAATTATTTTAGTAATTTAATATTTTTTAAGAAATTGCAAATGCGTTTACGTTTCAATAAAAATTTTTAATTCGGTCTTTAATATTTCTCTCTGTCAGGTTATTAAGAGAATTGAATATATATAAGAAATAATTAAATTAATTCCTTTTCTCTAGGAAATCAAAATACTATTAGAGTTTTCAGTGATAAGCGAAATTAACATTTAACACATTATTTCATTTTTGCAAATTAATAGATAATAAAAAGATAAGAGTATTAAGTCGGGTACTGTTACTTTGATTTCCAAAAAATATTATTAAAAAGAAAACAGGTGCGATAAAAATAGTATTAGGTACAAGGGAATTGTATTTCTAAAGTTCCCCATATTATTGAAAATCATGCTTACAAATTTCCGTAAACTTTATTTCCGTACAACAATGATGTGACATTTTTAATTCTTTTTTGCAGTCCCGCCAGCATGTGGAGAGTAAGACGTAAATTAATAGCTCCTTGTTTCCATCCTGAGCTATTAAGAGACTTTTTAACAGTTTTCAACGAACGCTCTGTTGAATTGGTAAATATCTTACAAGAAGAAGCAAAAAAGGATTTTACAGATCCTAAGAAGCATCTAACTGATGCTACGTTGGATATAGTGAGTGGTAAGTTAACACGTTACAACACCTGTGTCCAATGAACAATCCAATTAGTAAAAAAAGCTTTTAATCCTGTCCTCGTTTTTTTCTTATATATATATAAAAGTTATATGCATATATTCTCCAACCACGGATGCCCACCTAACAGCAACTACATTTGAAACATGAAGAACATAGATGAAGAAAGGTACAGATTCAAATTATCTTTATGAGATTTCTTTCTTCCAAGAATTCTTACTGTGTATGAAAACGCAATATTTTGCCATAGGCACCAATGACACTATAATATTCAATAAGAAGAACTGGTTTTTTCCACGTGATTTTTGAGTAAAGTTTCTCTGTTTACTCATTTTTTTAAACAAGCAACGTTAAATCAAAATAAATTAGTCTCAAAACGTTTAAATCCTTTTCCCCCTGTTAATCAGAAAATAATCTTCATAGAAATTTACTTATTATCTTTCTTTTTTTGATATAACTGATGCCGTATTATTGTAATGAAATAAAAAAAAATTAGTTCGTTTATGAACTTCTTCAGCTTCTTTCTTTTTCTTTTCTGTTTTTAACATTTAAACAGATTCCAGGAACATGGCGTAAGGGTATAATCGAGAAGTATTGCTTCTATATAAATAATTCAATGCATAAAGAAAGCTCTAGGACATAGTTAATCAAATAAATACATTACTAGTTTAAGATAAATTTGATTGGATTTAGAAAGGTTAAGCGTTTGCAGATATATGGACTACAGTTTTAAGAATATGGTAGAACGGTTTATTTTAACATGATATGGCACTCTGTGCTGAAAAGCAATTTGGTTGCATTAAAATATCATTGCTGCTAAGGCTGTGCAGAATTATTGAGATTAAAAGTTGTCTTGAGCAAAAACGAATTCATCCGGTTGACGGTACGTTTTGGATACAGATATGATAACCGAACCAAGATAACACAATTTATTTTAAAAGCATTCAAAATTTAAACAAAACACGTTAGAAATAATTAAAAAGAGCTGTGGGAGCCAAATACACCTAAGAATCGAAAATCAATCCAAGTTATAGAAGCCAACCACGGAAACTTCAATTATAGCAAGAAACAACTTCGTCTTCAGCCCTCCAGAATCACTGATGCCAATTGAACTTCCATTTCTTCAGTTTGTCCACAAATCAGTTACGGTTATCGTTGACGCCTTCATTAGGCGGTTGCTTCAATGGCACAATGACAGAAGAGCTTTAGATATTTCATTGCATCGCTATTTAAACATTCTTTGAAATTACAAAAGGCCAAGGATATATATAAAAAATCAGTTATATGTTATCTATCTTATTTATATTTTTCACCTGTATTACAAATACGGTAATGAAAAGCCACTAATGAGTTAAATTTTGCCAGAAAGTCAGTCTGATTTACAATTTCAAAGTTAGAATCGAGACCTCTCAATCAACGAGTGTCATTTTTACTCAAAACTTTTTAATTAATAATCTCATTAATTTTTCATTCATCTTATGTTTTATCCAATTCAAGTAATTTTTCATTCATTTATTACCAACTTCATGATTCGTTACGATCACACATTTTGAAATGTGACACAAAAAATCAATAAAAGACTACAAGTAATCCGTGGGCTACAAAATTATAGAATCTTACTGTATATAGCATTACAGTCGCTTTATTTTAAATATTATTAAAATATTCATTTACAATTAAGTACTTTTATTATATGTATGTAAATAATAGAATGCCTTTATAATCCCCAACCAAAAAAATATGACAATCAAAACAATCAACTCTTTGAAATTACGAATAACAACATAAACATTTCATTCATGTAAAATATTTTATAACTCTTTCGAGAAAGACAATTGTAGGTAACGTCCATTTTCAAGCAGATGTAAAATGCCTATGTGCAATATGCAGGCTGAAAACCGAAATAAGTGACAATTTTCTCTTTGTTAATGCTTTTTCCTTAACTTACACATTGCTTAGAAATTTTGCACCATAATTCCCAATAATACCTATTCTATAATATATATTTGCTAAAAAAATTTTGATAAACTTAATTAAATGATATTCAAACAATTGTCCTGGGTGAGACAGAGAGAAGATATCCTGTCATTCTGTTGCTGAAGAATTGGTTAGCTATTTTTGAAGAGGACAACGCTGATTTGGTAGGCAATTAATTGCACTATAGATACGCCAACATGCGAGTTTACCAATTAAGTTAGAAACAAATCCTCATCACATCCGGTCAATAACAGTATTTATCCCAGATATATACGTTTCGTTTAAAAGTAGGATGACACCCCATAGGAAAATTACTTCGAGATCTAGATATGGGGTTCTATCATGTGGCGGTGGTACGTATCTATCAATATATAGGATTACAGATATCTTTACTAATTACCCTTTGAATTAAACTGAAAATTCTCAATCCGATTGTTATACGCGATGCTCAGTATGTTTTCTTTAGGAAGAAACCTGCGGGATAATATATTCAACTATCTTGACATACGCATTTATCCCCGTCTGAGATGTGTGAAACCTTTCTATTTGAAAATTTCTCACTCGATAGCATAATCCCTTACCTAAATGATGTAAAATAACCGTAACGGAAATTAGCATAGCAATTATTTCACTTTTCATTATTGTTCTTGTGTATACCTGTTTCTGCGTTTAGAATGAAACAAGTATGAAATTTTTTGTTGCACAATTTTTTTATAGAAACATTATAAAAGGTTTTTCAGGGTAGTAAAATTTGCATGGACAACTTACACTTTTTTGAAACTACAAAGAATGTAAAATTTTCTTCCCTAGGAAAGGAAAATTTTAAGATACTCTGTAATAATAAAATTCATTAACTGCGAAATGTATTTAGTTTATAATTAAATATTTAAGGAAAGCGTTTGAGAAAAAAACAGAAAAATATTTATATATATTCAAAATAGCATAAACTGGAAAAGTATGAAGAATTATTGTATGTGTATTTACACTTAATTTTATACTAATGTACTTACACATTTATACTTAATTTAATTACATAAACTTAAACCATCCTTTTTCTGTTAGAGTCTATGTTTGGTGTTTCCTTAGGAGTGCAGAAGAACACGGACTCAAAATATGTGGAAGCTATTGAAAGGTATGCTATATTTTGAATTTAGCTCATTCAAAATTAACTAAGGAGAAGTACATATGGTTAATATAAATAATTATGTTACATTAATAAATTATTTTTTGTGTGGTAATAACAAATTATTGCCAGTACAAAAGTTTCAGATACATAATTAATATGCAATTAAAAAATCTATTGAAAAATCTGTCTGCCTTAGAAAGTGTGAATTTAGTTTAATATGTAACACACGTTTATAAATTTCAGGGTACATTTAAGACGATCAGAGGTAAATTTCATTAATTAAAAAAAGGGTCTAGGGAAAACTTACCAAATATAAAATAACACGATTGTGGAGCAATGTACACTTAATCTAGAACTTGGAATATGATGATTGGTCAAGCTATATAAGGTAATCTAATGATTAATTTTTATGTACCATAGTTCAAGTATAATTACATTACATTAATTTTTATTTACCATAGTTCGATTATTACGTGACATTTTACTTTAATATGTTAAAAGAAGTGGTTTAATATGAGACACAAGCTGGGAATGTATGAAAACTAAACTCATCGCAAAAAAATATTTGAACCTAGAAAAAATACTGAGATTGAAATAATATTTGAAAGAAAATTAGTATTCAACAACAACAAGACGCAAATTACATATCAGCATGTGTTTGACTAAAGGTATTGCTCAAAATCATTAATACTCTTAATATAATGCTGTGCCGTCATTACTTCAAATGCATCCTGCCACACTTCGAGAGGTGGAGTAGTAGACGCTCTCAACGGCGGTGTCATGACTCAACTCTTCCCATGCAGATCTAACAAATTTTGTGCTTGTGATTGAGTTTTAACATAACCACCTTTTGCATTTCGAACGTTTTCAACGAGTGAAAGATCTGTCGAGGTTGATGGACATGGCAGAGAGTCTATAGCTGCAATAAAAGCTTTTGAGATGGTAGAAGTATGAACATGAATGTTGTTTGCTTGAATTAGTGGCTTCGTTTTGCATTCACAAAAGGAATGGGCATAGGTCGAAGGACCATCCAAAGGTATCTTTGGGTCGTTAAATTACCTTTGAAAAGATCAACGCTGATCAGACATCATACGAAATTACAGCCTATTCAATTTTCAACTCCTGTCTGGATGAATGACTAACTTCAAAAATCGTCCGTCGTGGCGCTAACCTCATTTTCTCTATGTAAGGGGCAGTTATCTTCACTAAGATGAAAGGGAGACTCGTCATTAAGGACAACCTGTTGCCTTTCTGCAAGCTACTTTTTCTTACAACGATTGCAGTCTTTGACGATGTTTCTATGAAGAGACTAATTATCCTGATGGTCACCATGCAAGCAATTCAGAAATATGTAACCGTATGTTAATGTTATTGCTTTTACATAATGGTGCAAAGAGGGCCTCACTGTTCGCATTATGCCTTGAATTGGGGCAACTAGTGCTCTTTGTGATTACTCCATCTTCCCTACTTGTAGTCATCGTAGCTCTCTCTCTGACCCTATTTATCATGACTGATAACTTCCATGTTCCCAATAACTCCAAAATCCTGAAAATGTAACAAATGAGCGACCAATGCGATTCGTAATCCAATAGAATGGCTATTCACCTACAAGCAGTCATGCGATGCAACCATCATCAAAGGTGTTCAAGTGTTCAAATGGCTGTTGTTTTCTTCTCAAAGGTATCCTGAATTTCAAAGCGATAAACTAAAACGAAACCCACATATTGGAGTACCACTTACACGCTTTGCGAGAGCTTTTTGTAGAACTTTTTATAGATTCGCGATAAATCATGTGTTTCCCGACTTCATTAGCGCCGACGCGTATGACCAATCTACAAACACGCTGAAGTAGGCATTTTTTCCTCTCTGCTAGAAATGCACTTTAATCATTTGCATGTCTAGCAGAGCCGAAATAATTTTTTAGTTCGCTTTATAATTTCTTATTTCCCTTTTGGGTGCAACTTTCTTTTGTCGATGAGTACATGTCTAATTAGAGAAGAAACTGGGATTTGCTGTATTGTAAGAAATTAATAAATTTTATAAATATTACTTAAAAATTCCACAAGGTTCAGAAAATTAAGTAACCAGATAGTGTTTAGGATTCAGATATACATCTTTTTTTCGGAACAATTAAAAAA
>BMAW01022571.1:17754-55309 GCA_019974015.1 Nephila pilipes
TGTGTGTGTGTGTGTGTGTGTAGGAGGTATCCATCTGGTCAAGACACTTCCTGGTGCTTCGGAGTCTAGGAGGAAAAATGTTCGGGGTTGACATTTACCATTTCATTGAAGAGGCTCGAAGTTGAATCATTATTTTATTCTTGATTAGATGAAGTAATACTATTTACAAAATTGCTATGTACAGGTTATTTTGGATTAACTAGTTCCCTCTAGAAATATAGATAGAGGCCTCATTGTATCTCATATCAGCGATTGGCATTGGAATGCGCTTTGGCGTTCGGAGTTTAGTTTCGACGCGGGTAATGCGAAGGAGAAGAGAAGCGGAAAGAGGGGGAAAGAGAGAGTGAGAACGAATTGTCGCTAAGTTTTGTCCAGGAATAGACGGCGCTGCACGAACTATCACATGACACTTATTCGTGGTGCCATCTATCGAGTAACTGAAGAACTGGTTTTACATTCAACATATTTAAGGTATTTTAAGATGTTACAGTCTTAACTATACTATTAACAATCAAACTGTCGGTATTATGTAAATTATTACAGATACGTATACACACACTACAAGATGTAAAAGCTTCCCTTTCGGATATCGTTTTTTATACCTTTGTTATCAGATATGTATTTTGATACGCTTCTTCACTCCTATTTTTAATGATTACTCTGAACTCCGTTAATGTATGTTATGAATATGCATTAAACATTAATTATTTAATTCATTAATTATTTAAAATTTATTATTATCATTAAAATTATTTAATTCAATTGCTTTTCATAAAAATAAAGTTATCTATAAAATAATAACTGATGCAATACAAACAATCTCATTTCTTTCTCAAGATCTGATTTTGTATCGTAGCCTATTGCAATAAATTTTTTAACGTGCAGTAACAAATCAAGGAAGAAGCTTGAATGTTGTCTAGACCGCTATAAATGCGATTATTGTTTAAAGTGTGTCTCGATAGTGTAAAATTTGTTATAACAATATGAGTATTTTCTGGGCAATTTTAGAGGGGGGAAAGGGGGGGGACTTTAAAAATAAATAAAAATTTATTTGTTTAAGAAATGCAGCCAAGAGGGATTACGGTACTGGATTATTTTTATGAAGTAAGGTTTTATACTAAATTGCATTTTTTACTAAAGGTATTTTTGAAAAAAAATACGCATACATTTTTTACCTTATCGATTATATGCATGCTTATATATAATAAATTTTTAATATATATTTGATACATAATTCAATACACTGAAATAGAACTTTAGTAAAAGTCCCAAGAAAACTGACTTGCTAGCAGTATTGTATCAAATAGCAACAATTTTTAATAAATTCCACTCGGTGCTCAGAAAAATCTGTTTTTAGAAATTCTATTTTAGTCATTAAGACTTCACTTCAGAGTTCAGATAAATGCCTATTTAAACTATATACAAAATTTTAAACTTGCTTCCCATATCTTCCACGTTATTTTTAAAATATACGCTATATTCATTGTTTTTAAATCAATATACTGAAATAGAACTTCTTTCTTATGTTGCTAATTTTATGATGATTATTTTTC
The DNA here is from genome assembly GCA_019974015.1 of Nephila pilipes. Taxonomy (NCBI): domain Eukaryota; kingdom Metazoa; phylum Arthropoda; class Arachnida; order Araneae; family Nephilidae; genus Nephila; species Nephila pilipes. Next base: position 19,308 of record BMAW01022571.1, read on the forward strand.
CTTCATACAACACCAGTCAAACTTACAGATATCTCTCAGATTTCAATTCTCCATAAGGTTCCAATTTCAAAATTCCCAGCTCTCAGCAAAGGGATACAAAAAGTTGCGAATGAAAAGATCCGCTTTATTCATACGAGGATTATCAGATAACTAAATTCAGAACAAAAATTTCCATTTTGGTGATAAATCGACAACAAAAAATTTCTTTCTCCTCTAGCAGGACGTTAAAATTGAATCAATACTACCAAGTTTGTATGATCCCTTCATTTGAAATTTATTCAACAACTGTTAAAGTTATTTAAGAATATACCTAAATTTATTTAATATTCAAAATAATTTCGAGATCCTACAATATACATCGGTATTAGAGTTTATTTAATTATTATTATTATTTTTTTTTTTTTGGTAATGAGATTTTCCTTGCTAAACATCATGTATGCCAACATTCCACTTATATTAAGTTGGAGGAAACAAGCAATACTTTTCTTCCGAGTGTTTGATGCATCTAAAGCAATATGAGTATATTTGCTGTTGTTGTTGTTTTTTGAAATTTAAATTGGTTATAAATAAATATGCAATTAGTTACTGATAAATTTTACTCTTCATTTTGTCTCTGTCTACTGAGTGTTCAATTACAAATATATATTTGAAACTATTTCGAAGGTAATTGAAGAGAAAAAGAGACGATACCTCAAGGCAGGCAAAGACTGTGACGGGAGAAAACGTAAAGCATTGCTCGATTTGTTGTTGGAACATCATTTTGACTCAGAAATACTAAGCGAAGAAGATATTAAGGAAGAAGTTATTACTTTTGTTTTAGCGGTATATATTTATATTTTCTTAGATGATTTCGTTGTCATATAGTAAAACATAATTTTTAATGTTCGAATCTTTTATTTGTCCTTTAACCCATTAAAAAAATAATACATAAGCTTATTTATGCTAATATCAAATTATTCTTTATTATTTTTTTTTGTTAATCAAAGGACAGGCATATTTAATTGGGATGGTAAATAATTTGATATGAGGCTAATATCTGTGATCTTAATTTCTTGCCTAGATATAAGAAAATAATAAAGAGTGCATTTGTTTTTAATTTAGTTTATAAAACACAAGCATTATTCCATGTTCTGTAATTTATTATTGTTCATAAATTTATATACACACGATGTCCATAGTCTTTTTGTACAGAACTTCAAGAATAAATTTAAAGAATAGTGTGATAAAATATCTATAAGTCTCTAAGAATAAAAATCTTCATTTCTACTCATTTCATCGTAAAAACATTGCACATTCTTAAGAAGTGCATTTTATAATTTAAATGAACAAGAGGGCAAAAAAATAGGTGTATTATTATCTTCCCACCATGGGATCAGGTTAAATATTGTTGGCTCAATATTTCTTGCAATTATTAAAGATATATTGATAAATTCTGGCATTTTAAGATAAATTATGAATTGGAATCTTCTGATTTATTTTCCATATAATTATTTCATCTACTGAGTAGCCAGTAAAAAGTATGTGACTGTAGACAGCAATCTTTCCCAAAAATAATATGTAAAATATTTTTGAAAATGCTTCAAAATATATTATGCCATTGAATCAAAGTAGTAAAATATGATGTATTATTAATGATAATATTTCGCAAGACACTTAAAAAAAGAAAACATTATCATAAGAGTTCTGTGTGCTAATAATGTGTATTGCAAAATACGAAAAATGTAAATTTTATTCGAAACAAACAGTGCACTAATGTTTTTCCTTTTCTGTGTTTCCTGTTTCTTCTTTATTAGGGTCATGAAACAGTTGCAAGCACCCTGTTGTGGGCTTTGTTCTTGATAGGGCACCATCAAGATGTCCAGATCAAAATCCACGACGAACTAGACAGAGTATTTGGAGAAGACGTAGAAATATATGCTACGGAAAGTGACCTCAACGAACTCAATTACTTGGAGTGCGCAATAAAGGTAAGATTCTTTATAATGATCTATTACTAAAATCAAGAACCCTAGAATTTATTTATACTATCGGAACATGGAAACGTGGAAAAACTATCGATCATTCAGTTCTGTCAAAATACTTTTTCTTCCTGGTCATTTTGTTTGAAATATCTTTTTTAATTATGACTTTCGAAATGGCAGTTTTAGAACGCTTCATCGACGTAGCTATTTCTCTTTCAGATTTACTAGTACACTTAAAAAATAAAATTTTCTCAGTTCACCCTCAAATAACTCTTATTCCCATGACATCTTCAAATAAATGGCGAGTAACATTATCAAAATCAGTACCTTTGTTTCTCAGGTAATGCAGTTATGAAATGCAAACGCATGTTTTATAATGATTCTAATGTTATGTATAATATGTTAATTTTTTTCAGGTATCTTATAATTTCTTAGCAGACATCTCATTCAGTTTTTAGGAAAATGAATAGATCTTACTAAAATTTAGATTGATTTTTAAATTTGCAATTAGTACAGGAAATATTTCTCTATCCTTTTTAGACACACAGTTCTCATATTTGCATATTAAGTATTCTTTTTCAGAAAATTAAAAAAATTCTTAGTTGTCTTATAATTTCTTAACGCACTATAACAACATTTAATTCTTAACATCGTTTTAAAATACAATTGACGCAAAGATAAAATTATTACTTTAGTAAATATTAATAAATATTTTTAATAAAGTTGCATTTATAATTGTCTCTGATTTTAATTGTAATAAGAGTTACACCAGTTTCATGATAAACTATTAGGTACAGTTTTTGCGAATTGGAATTATGGCGCATATATAATGAAACGGTTGTAGTATCAGATAGTTATGACATGTTTAGATGTGTTTAAATATTTGAAAAACAATTCTATAAAATACCGTCAAAGGAAATAATGCAAATCGGAACCCAAAAACTATGTGAATAATTAAAATGCTAATATTTCTCAACTAAATAAGTAATTAATGTGTTTATTGCATGTAAAATTTAAAACGTTACAGGAAACTTTAAGACTTTGTCCAGCGGTACCATTTTTTGGTAGACAAACTCAAGAAGAAATGGAAATATGTAAGTTAATTCATTTGCAATTTTATGTTAGAATTATTTTCACTATAATTATTAGCCACCTAGAGAGCTATTACTTTAGTTAGATCACTTTTGGTGTAACAAACCATTTTTCAATTTATTATTGATAATTTTAATTTTAGTTACATTTAGCTTAATATATATAGAATTGAATAATTTAATCGATTTTTTTAAATTTTAATTACATTTAGCTTAAGTATATTCAATTGAATAGTTTATTGTTTACTTTAATTTTAATTTCGTTTACTATTGTTCTTAATGCTCATTGTTCTTAATCTTATATTGTTTACTATTGTTATTTTATTTAATTTCATTTACTATTGTTATTTTATTTAATTTCATTTACTATTGTTATTTTATTTAATTTCATTTACTATTGTTATTTTATTTAATTTCGTTTACTATTCGTTTATTATTGTTTACTATTGAAAAGTTTACTATTGTTCATTTCTCGATATTTTTTCGTGTACTTTAATTATTTTATTTAATTGAGTAATTTAATAATAATTATAAGAAAAGCGCACCTTAGGTGATTAAATCTGTACTTTGCAAGATTTTGAGCAGAACTTTTAAAAATTTATTTTATTTTACTTCAAACGATGCTTAATAATCTCTAAAAAGTTTATTTTTATTTTCATACATATAAATAAATTTGAAAAACATTTCACATTACAGTAAGGTTAGGATCTGTTTGCTTTTTACATAAAAAAATTAAATATTTTTCAAATGCAAGAGTCACGATGAGATGAATTTTCACATATATATATACTGAAGGCCAATAAAATTGGAACACCATTAAAGGAAAAAAAGATATTTATTGTATGTAAACAGTATGGCATGAAGACAAATGATTAAATTTATAAGCAGTTCGGGGGCTTAGAGGTGTACGAAATTAGTGGAAACAGTTGCACCCCTAACAGCTAAATACGCCCTTACCTGATAAGTCATAGAGTCGAATTGGGCTTAGATGGTGGAAAAGGGCAATTCATTTTATGCTTCTTCAAATTTATGCCTTACTTAATCTACCTTATTAGCCGGAGATGGGTAGCTGGCTAGTCTCTCAGCTACCCATGACCAAATGTTTTCAATGGGTGTCAAATCTGGTGACCATGCAGGCCAGAGACAATCGAATACCTTGAGTATCGAGGAAGGTCAGAACACGACATGAAACATGTGGTCTTGCCTTATCTTGATGGAAGGTGGCATTCGGCAGGCTTCGAACACATTGCACAACCATTGGACGTAAGATATCAGAAATGTACCGATCTATGTTCAGATTAAAGTCGGTCCGAAGAAAAGATGTGCATGTCGTGTACCTAATGGCTTCCTAAATCATCACAGGGCCCTACGCCGTTATGGAATGTAAGCAGGTGACGAGTGATCTCGTCGGAGCATCAGACGCTTATACGTAATCAGAATACAGCACACATAAATGGGGATAGTCTGAAAAGACGATATTGTGCCACTCCTGTATCTAGCATTTTGGTTCGGCTCACCAGAGTCGTCGTCTCTCTCTGATATGCATTGTCAAGGGAAGCTGAATTAATGGTAACCTTGCTGACAGTCCATACTGCTTCAAACGTTGTTGCACCGAACGAGTGGATACTGGGCATGCTACAAACATTTTCATTTCCTGACTGATGATACTTGATGTGGTTGTACGGTTTTGTAGGACTGTCTTCATAATATGTCTGTCCTCTATTCAGTTAGTCAGGAAAAGGGCGTGGAGATCCTGCATTACGTTCAGTATAACTCTCAGTGATTCATTGATTCTATATTCGAATGACTGTGGTTGAATTACGACCATCGCGACGGGCAATATCACACGGAAAGATAATCCGCACTCTTAATAGGAAAGGATTCTGCTTCTATTGAATTCAGACGATTGTTGATGAGCATTTCTTCATATTATTCGAGGCCCTAACACGATAATCTGAGCAAACTTTGATCTTACAAAGCACTTTCTGAATGGGAAATTTACTACAAAGATTTTCTTTTATGCAGTGCTTCAGATGTAGTTTCTTCCTCCTTCGTCGTCTAAATGCACTGAAATACTAATCCAAAATTATATATCCGAACCCTTTTTTTTTTCCTTTCATGTGATTTTGACTTTTATCAGATCATTCGTTCCTGGTGTTGTAATTTTAATGGCCAGTAGTGTATATAGTTAGATGATTAAAAATACACTTTATTTCCAGTAATAATATAGATATGTACGACGAATTTACAGGCAATGTCATTTAATAAAATAATCATATTATTACAATTATCTGCTCTTGTATGTTATTCTCGTTTAGATTAGATTTATAGATTTTTATTTATTTAAGTGGTGCTAAATGGAATAATTGGTTCATATTATCATACTAAAGAAAATTTTGTCTTACTCAAACATTATCTAAGAAATATAAAAAAATGATTCTTTTATATGCGCTAAAAGATCTCGTTCAGTTCTTCCTTAAATAGCGCTGATTCGTTATAATGTGGTTTTAAAATTTTATCTATTTTGATTTGACATGTTTTCACTTTGTATTTTCTTACCATTCTCCACGTTTTCTGTTAAATTTATAACAATTTAATTCCTTATGCAAGAAAAAGAAAATCGAAAATACTAAAGGGAAAAAAAGTAAAACAAATATTGCATTCACGCGTACTAATTAGGTAAAAAATTTATCATGAGAAAATTATTCTGTGTGAGTGTAACACCCGCTACATATTATTTGATTTACTTTCCACTGTAAGGCTAGTAATAAGGAGACTAAATTACGCAGTCAAATGAGGAGAAAACAGATGGCAATACATTTATTTTTATTCAATTTAGGAACATTTGAAATCTTTTTCCTATAAACTCTTTCTGTGGCAAACAATACTTAAATGCAGCTGGAGTGTGACTTAGAAAAATAATTAGATTCTTACCAATTCATTTGAGATAGAGTGATTAAACAAACCTTGATTCAGCCCTGGGAATCTGAAGTCTCTCTCCTACTTCATCTTGGATCACTCTTACTGCTTCTTAGATAACGAATGGAAAGATTCAAGCGTCTTACTAATTCTAGCAGTTACTAAATTAGAATTCATTTTATCGCTTCTTTTGTATGTAGTTTATCTAGTCCGTTCATCACACTTCGTAACTTAAATCTAATTTCCATAAATCACGTTTCCTCTTATTGGGGTGGAATTGTATGCTCTGTCGCTGTTATAGGATAAAAATCGTATAACAGGACGGAGCATTGAGAAGATTTAAAAAGTTAATGTAAAATGAAGGGGGTTAATGTGATAGTGAGGCAATCTTTTGGCGCGTGTGAGTGATTTGGTGAGATTTGGACTCAACGCTTTCAGAGAAACTGAATACTTAAAGGAAGTACTATCATCGTATTCCTGTTAGCGTATTCTTTGATAAGTGATAGAAGTTGTAAGTACACGAGGATAGAGACATTAAACTTTTGGAAAGCCTCACCATGAGAAGAGGATCATTAAAAATTAAACTTTTGTTGTAATTTACAATTTTAATTGCTTCATGTGTGCTTGAATTTATGTTGAGCTTCAGATTTTGTAATTAGAGTTATACTTAAGGCGACGAAACGTGTTATAGAATGTCGTCACAAACTAAATAAATTGAATTAGGTGGTAGCACTGGTAGATTTGTTTGCTTGGTCCATGCAGAATACAGCAAAGAAATAAGTTAAATAATTTTTTTTCTTATCAAGAATAAGGTTACGGTAAAGGAAATCTTAATTACAAGAACGAATTTTATATTTGTTAGTGACATTTTTGTGTTATGTGATGTAAATTATACTATGAAAAATTAATTTAAAAATAACTTAAGAAATTTTTTTAATTAATTAGTTTTTATTTTTTGCGCGTTTCCTCTTCATTTTGTATATAAAATGATGTTATAAAACATTTTTAATGTAGCTCTTTGTCGTCAAGGCACGCATTCTAAGCACTGACGGAGGCTTTATTTTAAATTCATTTACAAAGAAAATGATCTTGATTATGATTGCTTTCAGGTGGTTACACTATACCAGAGAAAACATCTTGTTTTGTACTAACCTATTACCTGCACAGGGACAAAGATGTTTTTCCAGATCCAGAAAAATTCGATCCTGATCGATTTTTACCAGAAAACGCTGTCAAGATACCGGAGTGCGCATATATGCCATTCTCTACGGGCCCTAGGAATTGCATAGGTAATGATCACAAAGAAGGATCGTACAGTCTAGAAATTTAACAAAATATAAATAAAACTATAACTAAAGAATATGCAGCTTTGCTTGATTTCTTCAAAATGAAAGTTAAAACTGACTTGTTATTAAATCGAATATGAAATTAAGCTTAAGAATTAGAACTATTTATTTTGCTTTCGCTTGTGCAATTTTATAGAAACCGACTTTTGAAAAAACTTCGTAGATCCATTGTTTTTGAGGCTTTATTTCTGATCAGTAATTGCTTCATGATGGATCACTTTTATGCAGGTGATTTTGTAACTAAAGTTCTTTGCTATAATTTAATTTGAGACTTAATAATGTTAAGTGTTTATCTAATCACGTGCCTAACCGAATAATAAATTGGAAAATTGTACTTACCTTTAAAAAAGAAATCCAACACTAAGCTTAAATGAAGTGGATTAGATTAAAACGAACTTCTAAGAATGCGGTCAACTACACAAGCGTAGAACATCTTTTCACACTCAGTTGATTGATCCGATATAGATACTATCAATGTTGATACTTTCTCTCTTACCTATTTTCTCTTATATATAGTAATACTAATGTACGTAAGAGCTTCCGTTCATTGACAAGGCAAGGTTCTCGTTGCAAATATCGTAGTAAAGTATTCTCAGATTTTATTTGAAAGGAAATGATTTTGAATTTCGGATACAATTTTAAAACATAATTTTCAAAAATGTTTAAATATATATTTTTTGTTAATGTATTAATTCCTAAGTCACAAATTTCATTTCATTCGAAATTCAGTGGTGCTGTTCATGTAAAAGTAGTCCAAAGTACAATTGTGGAATCGAATTCCTTATGCTACTACTTATTTTCATTACTTTCCTTTTCCATTGGAAACACAGGGCAATTATCGAGATTGTGTTATTTCTCTGATGTTCACTTTGTGTTCATTATATAACGATAAATCGTGAAGTTTCTGCTAAGTTTAAATCGCCTTGATTCTAAAATAGTATACCATTTGCACAATAAGGAGAATTTGGAATTCGCTACATATTTAGAAGAACTGAAAAATTATATAAGTGTGTTTTAAGACTGGTGTTAAAATTCATATCATAGATATTTATTTTAAAACATTTTAAAAATATTACTTCCAAATGAAATTTTATACCATTGAAAATGTTTGTATACAATTTACTGTTTTTGATTGAAAATTTCCTAAGCACATAATGTTTGCTAAAGTATATATTTATCAATTTATCGCACGTAAACATTTTCAAGAATTGAAATATTTTTAGCTCTATGATTGTAAAAAAGAACTTGATGAAAGATGGAGATTTCGAAAACACGACATATCTTGTCAGCACAATGTGTTAAGATGGGTTACAAAATCTATTAAAGAGCATTTCATATATATAGAAAAGTAAATAAATTTAAATAGAATACATCAGAACAGAGAGTTTTGTGTATTTGTATTAGAAAACATTCAACAAATTGGAAGCTGTGAGTATACGACTATTTTTACTTCAAATGGAACACTGAAACCACATAATGTGACTGATACAAAGTTTTCAGACCTACAAAGTGATAAATTAATTTAGGGCAAGAATTGTCAAGTATGAATTCGAAATTGCAACATGAAAAAAGTGCATTCAAATTTCTTTCGATGTCGAGACACGATTTAAAATGATATATTTGATTGCTAATTTCATACAACCACCTTTAAGACTGGGGTTTATATAAGTCTAGTAGGCTAACCGAGTCTGTAAAAATGCCTATTTTATAAGCTTTTTAATTACGTACTTCTAACTGGTTTATATATTTTTTTTGAAAATCAAGTTAAATTCTTAATTTTCAGCGTAATCAAATTCTAGGCTTGTCAACCAAATTGTTTTTAACTTATTATAATTTTTTCGACTTTATCATCATATTCGCTTAAAGACGCTAACACCGCGTTATAAGATTTCATGTTCTTTGTCCTGTAATCCAAATGCAGAAATTAAGGTTTATTGAGGTGGACAAAACTAAACAGGGAAAGTGAGTAGCAAAGATCAATATTGTATATAACGCTCAATGTTAAATGTGTATGATATTTAAATATAAATTTGTATACCTTATATCGAAAAAAGCTATTCACTGACTTCACTAAGTCTATTTTATTGATTTCTTAAATGTAGTGGTATTGTCCCGTTATGGACCTCGATTCACTAGGCGAAAGAGAATAGTGACTTTTTGGCTCATTTGCCATTTATATGCGCTCCTTTTATCTTGCTCTTTTACCACATTATTATCTTACATTCCAAATAATCCACACAACGTGTTTAGCTGCATATTCCTCGAAGTTTTCTATCTTATGTGACTGAATCTTCATGATGTTGCATTTTCTATGTTGGGCAGAGTAAAAAATTATAATACACAACTTATTATACTTATATTTTATTGTTGCTAATACTTTTCATAGTTTACTTTGAATAAATGTTAAAAGAAAAATATTATTAAGAAAAGAAATTTCTTATTCAAAGAATCTGAATATTTCACGTTGACAAAAATAGGCTTCAATGAAGCAAAAATATTTCCAGGAATTTGAAGAATGCGATGGCTCAACTGGGAACCTATTTTTGAACTGGCGGAGAAAGAGAGAGAATAACTTATTTTTTGCTCACATATTGTCGATATGTGCAAAATAATTTATGCTGCCAGTTTAGGAGGAAACAAACTCTGTAACAAAAAAGAAAATTTTCTGAGAAAAATGTCATAATGTTAATTGATTAACCAGAAGTAGTAAAAATTATTCAAAGCTTTTATTCTTTACTTGATACAATAACTTAAGAAATATCGTTTGAGGTATAAGAAAATATCATGAAAATCTTATATATATACAGATTGGATGATAAATACCAGTATACAGCGTCTCTATTTGAATTAAGTTAGAAGTAGAGTTTATAAAAAGTTACCTTTCTTATGCCATTTGCTTAAATATTGTGCATGTGCTTTTATTGTGATACTTTTTTCTTGTTATTTCAGGTCAAAAGTTCGCTTTGATGGAAATGAAAACTATCCTCTCTTTCATTTTAAGACGTTATTCCATCAAATCCCTTGACCCAATAGTAGAAGTACAACCTTTGATGAATATCACCCTCCATCCTTCAATACCGATCCGCATCAGTATAAGATCAAGATATAGACATGAACAACCACAAAACTGAATTCATCAATTGCCTTGAAGTTCTCAACTACCTGAAAGAAGTTTCGTAATGAGTGTTTAATACATGCCTGTAATGAAAATTATTTTGAACACATTATTTCTACCTCAAACGATTTGTATTTGTTATACAATTTTATCAATGTATCACCTTCAATAATTGCTACCTCAAAAGACTTTCACTAAATGTGATGGTATTCTTTCTTCCTATATTATTTCTACCTCAACAAGGTTGTACATTATGTGTGACCTTATTAATTTACCATGTTCACAACATCTCTACCACCAGTAGAAATTTCTCTCAAATACGTCTAATAAAGTTAAATCAAATATTATTATTTTATATTTCTTGTAATTGAATAAAAATAATTTGTTTCCAAAATTCAATGTTTGTTTTATTATATCCGTTTTCAAATTGTTCGTTTGCATGATTACAGTTATAAAAATAAACATATGACTTTAGAAGCAAAATGTTAAAAATAAAAGCGTCGAAAAATAGATTTAAATAAATGTAAAAATATTCTTTAAGAAAATAGAATTTAATAAGCTTGTAGGTTCAGAATCCATACAGGTATACGCGGATTATATTTTTCAAAATATCAAATAAAAGCTCACAAAAAATCAGACATAATCAATCCTTTACTGATCAAACATATTCATAGCTCTTACCTTCAGAGGAAATAAAATAAAAACTCTTCTTGAGCTGAGTTAATATAAAGGAATAAAGTACACTGATGTGTTGAAAAAAGAGTAACTTTAAATGTTAATAATTCTTCAGATGTTTAATTTAAATATTAATTTAACAGTTATAAAGTGTAGCTAAAATACCGGGTTATATTGCTACAAAAACTTTTATTTTTATTTTTCACAATTTTAACATTATCCTCTTCAATATATATCCTTCAACAATCCATGCACGTCTCCATGTGTTTGTAAAATAGATCAAAGAGGCTTTGGATGTCAGTTTCCAAAAGTATGTTCATGGTGTTCGTCACGCTTTTTTTTTTATTACTTGAATAATTTCAAATCCCGTTTTTTTGTGCTATTTCGCCGCAGGGAATAAAATAGTCACACGGAATAAGATCGAGTGAATAGAGTGGATGTTCCAACACAGGGATCTTACGTTTCCCCGAACCGTCTTGACATACTATGCAGTAAGGTCTCGGACGTTGTCTTGATTAAATTTCCAAGAATATTTTTTTCTCATTTCGTACAAAATCTTTCGAACTAATTGTAATTCTTTAGAAATTCCTATGATTTCAGCAACTGCATGAATATTCAACCAACAATTTCACGGAATAAAGCGTGATTTTTTTTTTTTTTTTCAATATTTTCACCTCGTTTTGTTGTATAATGTTTTCCTGGACGTGACTAACCTACAACTCTTACCTGATTGGACCGTTTGAAACATTGAAAAACTTTTAAGGCGTGAAAAACATATATTGCCATACATTCTTTTTAGCAAAGAACTTATTTCTGTGGCGGATTTTCTGAATTTCAACTGAAATTTCACAACAATGCAGTATCCTTTTAAAACTCTTGAAGTTTTTCTGACGGTTTGCATATGCAAAGTCGGATACGAACGAATGCCACTGGTCAATTAAAGGGTCCATAGACGACTCGTGAGAAAGAATGGGAAAAATGTGTCACTCCATTCAGCCATGTACGTTTGATTTTGAAAGGTGCATTGTTGGTGAAACCGAAAGGTATGATAGGTTAATTTTTACGCTTATCTTGTATATTAATTCAATTTTAATAAACTGCAACAAGTGAGATTTCTGCATTTTTAAAACGAAAAAAAAAATTAAGAAATTTGAAATTATTATGCTAACTTAACAAGAAAAAGGAATGAAAAAAGTTATAAACGATTTTGCACAGAAAAATACTTTTATTTCTTCCTTCCAAATTTAAAGCTCTGACTTAACTGTCTTTCATGTAGTAAAACAGATAAGAATAATTTTCATCATAATAATAACAAGTCATTCAAGCATATTTGTTTTGTAAGTATTTAAAACTAGAGTGGAAATATTGATAGCATATCTATAAAACAACTTATCACCCGTAGTAAACTAGAAATGTAAATAAAAAAAAACGATAAAGTTTACAATTTTAAAAAAGAAACCAGAAAAAAGAAACTTCTTTAAATATCTGATTATGATGATAATTCTTATAACTATCCCCTGATTACATTTTAAAAACATAGGTTTTAATTCAACTATTTCTTATGATAAGATAGGCTTACATCATCAACAAAATTTCAATTTATAAAACAGTGTGTGTTTATATTTGATATTAAATTCTGAGGATTAGATTATATTTTTCAAACCGTAGATTTGACTGATTAAATTCATTCTTTGATAGGGCCCTTGTGCTAATAAAATCACCCAAGCATTAATGAAACAAGAGTAATTTAAATGAAAAAAAGGCATGAATGACATCAAATTAGACAGGGTAGGATACCATACAGTCTTTTAGTACAGCAATAAATTTCTCAAAATTGTCTGTTTCATTCAATAGTGTTTTTTTAAATTCAAATTATAAATCATCAGACTAATAATTATAATTCATATGATAAAAATTTATAATTCAAATTGTAATTCATACTTTGAAAAACATTTCTAGTAATTGTGAAGTAATTTAAATTTTTTATTGTATTTTTTCAAGAAATATTTTAATATTAAACTTTTTCCTGTCATTTGAAGATAAGGAAAATTCTGATTCTTTTTCAAAAATTGACTTCTAAAAATGTCATGTAACTTATTAAACACTAAGCCAAAACTTTGAGTTCAATTAGTATGGTAAACTAATGGTTTTGGTGAAGGAAATTCTATATTTGTATGAAAAATTAATTGAAGGATCAATGGAAATAGCAATCTAAATTGGTATTGTTTTACTGCCAATATATGCTAGTTCATAGATAATGTAAGGCACTTATTTAATTTTAGGTGATATTATTCTCCCCCCCCCCCCAGAAAGGTGTATTATGTCATACACCAGGCATGCAAAAGCTCTTTTTTTTTCAGTAGTTGAAATCGAGTTCAGTATCCTGATAGATTAAACGAAGATTTGATCCACTTGAACCGTTGATTGTATGTGGTAGTTGAAAATAGTTATAGAAATATTATTTAAGTAGTATACGTACCATATATTAAAATAAATTTTTTCAAAGCTGATTTTTATTGAATATTAGCAGAAGTGAATATAAAATATTGAGTTTCTCCTAGTAAATTTTTTCGATGTAGAAATAATTTCAATATAACATGTAATTTCAAAATTCTTTAATTCTAAATAATTTGAACTATCAGCAGTTGTAGTCGACAGGATAAATTGATGTTTATTTTGAAATGTGTATTAGAAAGCTGGACATAAATCGCAGCAAATTGTTTCAGTATAGTCAAGATTATCTATTTAACAATATACTTCCCCTAAATATCCCACATGCCTGCAATAAAAGCAATGAACTTTGGATGGAACTTACTCATATGTTTCAAACAGAAAACGGGAATATGCGCTGCATGAAAAGATTGAAATAAATATCAATGACTTATTGAAATTTAAATGTTGTTGATAATGACATCAAATTATTGACTGAGACGATAAAAAAAATTTTAAAAATATAAATATGATTATGGAAGAAGATTAAATCAAGAAGAATTTCAATGAGAGAAGAATTTTCTTGACCTTTGAAATAAGTCTTATTTTCCGTCTATTAACAATTTGAAAGTGGAGAAAATGAGGGAATGCAAAATATCAAAAAATAATGATCAAGTATTTACATTTCACATTCATTCATTTAAATTCAAACGAGTTCGAAAGAAAATGTACTACACAAATATAACAGATTTATTTGTCTGATTTATTATCATTGACACACGTAGAAGCAACACGAGGACAAAAGACCCCGATCTTCGTAATTCTAAGCCTCGGTGAGGTGACGAGTTCGTCTACTCGTCGGATCTTTAATGGCAATATAAGTCTTAACCCTCCGAGCGTTTTACTTTTTTGTGTAAAACTATACCGAAAGCGATCTACTTAGGCACAGCTAAAGGTCCCGAAAAGTTTTCCCTATCCATTCACAAATTCTTCAAAAATGCAAGAGCCTCCTGTTCCTACCCCCTTTTATGACGCGGGTGGTCCACACAACCCCTTGGGTAGGGCATTTTAATTGCTTAGATCCGACGCTTAGATAAGCGATTTCGTTGCCTAGGGGAAATCTTGTACGGCAGGCTACAAGCAAGCAGGAATGGGGTTCAGATTATTCACAGATCAGAACTTGGAAGATGTTCGCCCGACCTATTGAGTTTCAATAAAAGCGTTCCAACAAATGAAGAATAAAAAAATATAGCTTGATAAAAATTGGTGGGTTCATAGTTGAAAAATATTTGTTTGCTTCAAACAATAGAAATTTTTTTTTTCTGTAATTTTTAAAAACTTTTTTTTTAATTTTAATATTACGATTTTAACCTAGAAAAAGCACCCTATATTCATTATTGAATACGAGACCAAGAAAATACAAAATTGTTTGCATGTTTTGAAAAAAATTAATGATTAGTATTTGCTATCAAGCACTATTTGCTTAATCAAAGCGCCAGAATTGTCATAAAAGTTTAATTTTTATAGAAGATTGAATTCTCAGAAGCAGTTTGCTTGTAAAAATAAATATCAATAAATATTTTAAGGATAAAATAAAATCTTAAATTTCGTAAAATCACGTGTTTCAAATACAGTAATCGAGACGCATTAGGTCACATATTTAGGCGTTTTTTGGATCAGGTGAAGAATGCACACTTATTCATTATTTTCAAGGTATGAAGTAAAATTGGCGCCACTGTTTTAAAATTGAAATTTTGAACAGAATTTATTTTGAAAGATAATATTAAATGCTTTAGTAATTTGCATAATATTTTAGTGGACGGTAACGCTGATCCTCATAAAAATGTAAAAATTAGTTTGGTCAAACATATATCAGATCTGCAAAAAACCTTTTTTGAATCCTGTTCAAAATAAAAAATTATCTTGGATCCAAAATCTTTTTAAGACTTTTAATTCACTGAACTCCCAATAAAAGAAGTTGGTGTGGTGTGGAAGTTAGGAGAGGGGGTGCCAGCTCAAGTGTCGTCCTCTGCACTTGACCGAAGTTCAAAATTACGAGGTCCATTGCCAATAGCCCTCGTGTTGCTTCCAGTGCGACGTTAATAAGAAAACACTAAACTAAACCCAATAAAAGAAGAAAACCTCCGAACTCCCAACAAAAGAAAAAATTGAGTGTATATCAGTTTGATTGA
Source organism: Nephila pilipes (assembly GCA_019974015.1). Lineage (NCBI taxonomy): Eukaryota > Metazoa > Arthropoda > Arachnida > Araneae > Nephilidae > Nephila > Nephila pilipes. Next base: position 35,037 of record BMAW01022571.1, read on the forward strand.
TATATCACATTGATGTATACTCAATTGAAATTAAAAGTTAGTTAAGTGTTATAATGTATTTTTTGATTGACAATAGAAAATAATATCATGAAATTGCCGTAAGAGTTGTGAAACATCTAATATCATATGTTTCAACCTATATATGCGAAAAATCTTTCTCTTTGTACACTGCGACAAAAACAAAATACAGAAATAGGTCGGATGCTGAAGAAGACATTAGGTTGATGGTTTCAGAAATTTTTACAGACGTAAAAATACTTTGCAATAAAAAACAATCATGGTCAAATCATTAAAATTCTTTTTTTTTCTCATTATTTGTTATATTTAAAAAAATATTGCTTTTGTTTATTATGCATAGGCCATATTTTAGGAAAAAAAAAACTTTCGCTACCTTAACATTCATTAATCTTACTAAGACGTTTCTAATAAAAAAATAGAAATGCAATAATAATTTTGTAAATTTGATTAGGATAAAGAGCTTTGATATCCTATTTTTTCTGCTGTTTGATCAAGGGGTTCCTTGAAGGTAATGGTAAGCTCAAAAGGTTCCCCAAAGTGCAAGAGGTTGAATACCTCTGCTCTAAGCGAAATACCCCATCTACATCCACTTTTGTGCAAAGGTAATATATTTTACATTCAATAAATAATTTTAAATTTTAATGGAGTATATATTCTTCAAAATGTCAAAATATTTCTAGCCATCTTCAATCCCACATTTTAATTTTCAACTTTCTGTTTCTTTGGTGTTTTCAAACTTTAAGTACATATTCGTATTATATCTTTTAACAGAAAATTGTCATCGATTACTACATCTTACATATCAGTTATTACAAATTTGGCAGTGAGAGAAACTTTTCCCTTTTTAATTTGTCTTTCAAAACAGTACACTTAAAACACTTTAGTTCAGTGAAGTTGACAAACATTTCCTCAAAGAATTCATAACAAATTTTGTAAGCAATTTTAAATTTTAGAAATGTATTCTTAATCCCAGGAATATAACCATATATAATTGTTAGTTTATTCTTTAGTATTAATGGTACGAATTTATCATCATATCTCGTTCTATATCGGAATAAAATAAACTGTAGCTGAAATGTTATGATGTTTAATTTCTTTGGTAGTTTTACAGAAAAATAATGTCTGGCTGTAGAGAAAAGAGAGCGTATGATTTGATCAATTGAAAGGTGATATTTTTTCCAAATGTAAGGTATTTTTTAAATTTAAATAACTTGACCGAAGCGGATCATATAATTTCAAAATGCACTCTATTTGTGCTCTGTTTGTGTGCTGGTTTCAAAGTAAACCACCTCACTTCTGAATAGCCGAGCAGCTTTTTATATTCAATATCAAAATGAATGCAAAATTGCTTACGATTTGCTTCTCCAACCTTAAAGGGACTAAAATATATGTTTAAGTTCAGTGCAAAATATTCACAATATGTAAAAATAATATTCATCTATTAATTTTAGTCCATTTTACAAATTGTACCTAAAAAGAGTTATATGTGTTTATTAGATCAAAAATTCGTTTATAACAAATCAGGTATAATTTTGGGTAGTTTAAATTTCAATATAATATACATATTTTAAAACAAATGCAAAAAGAGTCAATTTATTCAAACTTGTATTTCATGAATAAAATAAATCAGTGTTCATATGTTCTCAAATAAACAAAATTGTAATCAAAGTGTTCATTCAATTTACAAAAAAATGCAAAGAATCGTATATAAGCAATAATTTTAATTGTTACAAATGTTAAAAATATCAGAGACACATAAGAAAAAAAAAATATTTTATATTAAATGCTTAAACAAAACAAAAGTACTAAGTCTTTAAAGTACCTTAATGCCTACTTTCAGAACAATTTGTTATTTGAGAAAAAATTGTTTGTGAAACACAATATTGTGTATATATAACAGTGTACAGTTTAATTTAAAATTATAATTGAATTTAAAATTATAAATTTTTTAACATTTGTGATAATAATGTCACTTATATCTATTTTTAATAATCTGTGAATGCATCAAACTATTACTTTATTATGTTGACGGTATATTTAATATTACGTATAATATAACGAACAAATTTCTAACTGAATTTTAAAATAATTATTTCAGAAACTGTTGTAGATATGCTCATAATTTTTGTATACCGAAGTTTTAGTATCTCAGCTTTGCTTCCAAGTAAAATTTTTATTTTATATTCATCAAATTGTTCAGCATATTTTTTGCTAATGACGTGCGGTTTTTAACTGATTTGTAAAAAACTTACGGAATATATGAAAATATGCTGGCGATGAAATTTATTAAATTTTGAATTTTATATTTTAAATTTTCATAGAGTTGTAAATTTATGTGATTAATAATTTTTAACTTTGTATGTACCATACATAAATATTTTTTGATGTAATTTGAAAAGCAGATTTTCAGGGTAGCTTATGTAAAATTCGTAGTTGTATAATGTTAAGATTACGAAAAATGTCCGGATTTTAATTACATGTACTTCAATTATCCTTTAACAGAAGATAAATTATAAGGGATTTAACACATATGAATATTTTTTAAATTTGAATCTTCAAATAATTAGTAATCAAAAGTATCTGTGCAAAAGTACAGTTGATACTTACACGTATGAACAAATATAAATGTGTGCAGATGCTATTAATTACTAATTTTTCAAAAATCAAGTTTGAAAAATATGAGTTGGAGTGGGAAATCGCATTCTTTTTCTCTTTGAGGGAATATGTAGTTCAGTTATTTAAAATTCGGATGTATTTCAAAACTTAACATTACAAAACTGAGTATCATGCGTAAGCTGTCCTGAATACCTGGCTTTGAAATTATGAAAAAAAAGAAAACTAATAGATTTAAAAAAAAGTTTAATTTTTGGTATTACTTTTATTCATGCATTAGAGATTTTTAAAAGTAAAGAAATACAGAAGCTTAAAAATTATTCATTTGTAATAATTGAAAATCTTAAAGCGTTTCTGATTTTGACTCGTTCGTTTTTTTTTTTTTTTTTAATTTATGACACGTTATTAGGAAATAAATATTATTTTAAAAACTGAAAGTAGTGAATAAAGTAACACAAATGAAACAATAGAACGTATTTATTATTTTCATACATTCTCTGTATTTAAACAAACATTTTATAGATATATATTTAGCGATGTTTTTCGAGATTTATAGAAATAACATAAAAACTTAACTCTATCTGATATTTTTTAATATGAGGAAAAATAAAAAAGGTGAATTTTTAGCAATCAAAGAAAATATACAAAGATTAATTTGTCCAACAATATAAAACAGTAGGTTTCCTACTCTATCTAAATTTGTTAAAATTCCAAATGAATATTAATTAAAAATGGGATTAAAATCTAGTTAATTTTGTGATTGAACTTTAAAGCGTTTTTTGGATTGGTTTAAATAAAAAAATTTATCTCGAAAGCTAGGTCAAGGGACGCATTTCTTTCATAAACCCAATAAAATCTCAACTCAAGTTGACCAACAAACACACTTGAAAGGAAATTTTCCCCTTCCCCTCTTGAACGAATGTCTCAATGGAACTCTCTCTAGCCCTAAGGGCAAGAGTGGGGTTCCCTTGTGAGCCATAAAATTTCCTGTCAAAGTTCATTGTGTGTCCGCAACCCTCCCCAATTATCTAACAAGATGTAAAACTTTTAAAAGGGGGGGAAGGAATTGCAGAAAAACCCGGCGCAAACGATCTCGAATACATCCTGTGATGGCGAAAAAACACGGCTCTGACGCTTTCGGTGCGCTCACAGCCACACGGGATTTTACGGCGCAAACGCTTTCGGAATATCTCGGACAGTACGGAAAAAAGCGTGTGAAACGCTTAGAGGGTTAACTGACGACTCTACGAAACAACACTGTTCGCGAGGTCATGACCATGCACATTAGATTATCGTGATCCCAAATGTAATTATGAAATAATACTGTAATTGCAAAAGAATTTTTTTCATTTCAATACATTAAATTGTAAGTGTTTTATTTGACTTAAATACAAATGTAAATCTTCTCACATTTCAAAACATCAATTTTAATGAGCTATTTAATCATAAGTTTCGCTTTGTTTGTTTGGGTTTATAAGACTATAAGTTTGATTTATATATTTATTCTGTATCAGTTAACAAATATTTTAAGTAAAGCTTTATTTCGTTTATTTTTGTGTTTTTTAATACAGACAGTAAATTTAAAATTCCGCATTTTTCTTGCTCCCCCATTTGTTTAACCATCCAATTTGTAAAGAAAATGAATGGAATTTAATATTTAAAAGCTTGGGAAGTAATAGAATTTTAATCACAAATTTACTGCACTTTGTGTCTATTATTCTTGATACATTTTCCCTATGACAAACAAGATTTACAGTATATCTATACATGCGCTTGAGAAGGAAAGCTTATAATGAAGAGCATCTCGTTCGGGTTTTTTGATAACATTTTGGACAGCACACTTTGCATCTCTTTTATTCTAGTATTTTATTATTTACGACCTACTGCAAATGCTAATTTCTTCTTAATCGTTATGCGGTCACGGTAGTTTAGTGGTCATCGTTATGGACTCTCGGCCAGCAGTTTTCGTCGAGTCATGGGTTCAATCCTTGATGCCACTAAAGACCCTCCGTGTAACCGGGGATGATACACGTTAAATCTGTTAAGGCTTAGAGTCCTCTCATTTAATTCTTGTGGAAGTTTGGAGAGAGATGTATCAACTCTGGTGTTGTCCTAGTACAATTGAGCGAGGCTCAAAATTACCTCATATTGCTTGTTGTGCGACGTTAGTAAAATCATTCAAGCAACTGGCCTTAATTGTTGATGAGATAATTTTTTTTAATTATAATACATCTCTAAGGTTTTGGGAGATGTTTTCTAAACTCCTAGACAAAAGGTTTCTGTATGGCTGGTTTTGATTGTAAAAAGTACTTGCATGCATATGAACAACAAACGCATGTATTGCTCATAGATCAATTATGTTGCAAAATAAACACATGATTTGATCTCGGGTTTCCATTTAAAGGAAGAGTATTATTTTCTATCGACCCATAGAAACACGAGTCATACCCGGTTAAACATAAATAATGAAGAAGTTTTCTTCAGACACGTAGCATCTATCGAGCGTTATTTGAAGTACAGATCATCCAAAATTGCTGAAATCATTCCTAAACATATGAATGATAATTGTCGATTAGACCCAGGCAAGTAAAATGTCATTATATACACACATTTTTGTTTAAAATTTATTATTTCTACAAGTATAAAAATGTTATTGACTATAAAGATATTTATGTGTTTGAAAAAGACATAAAAAATAAAATTTCATGATTAAAATTACAGGACCTATCAAGAAGTTACACTGAAAACCAAGACATTTTTTCTTGAAACATTTTAACGAATTTAGGAAACCATATCTCAGTGGATTTGGGAAATATTCATAGAAAATTAAATTGGTTCTCCCTTCATTCAATATGGCACTTGTCGATCAGTATATCACATGACGTTATTTCACTGCATTTCAAAGTGCTTTGTTTCAAAAAACAAATGATCCAGGAAGGGGGTAATAAAATGCACCCAGGTGCCATCAAGATAAGTTTCATCGGACATTGTCCGGTGATTAGAGTTTTATCGTCCATTTGGAACAAATATTTCATCAACGTAGCATTTAATTAACTGACGAACATTCATATTTAAAACATCTTGTAAATGTGTTAATTCTAGTGATAGTTTCCGTAACATTTTTGGCACTAATAGTATAAGAAACGTGATTTCTTTAATTCAAATTATCTATAAACATTACTTTAGATGTGAAAGGGGTGAAAAAGGTCTTCAAGGGTCTTTCGGAAAATGTCTTTTTTCATACTAATGATCTGAAGTGGATCTAGACATCATTTAAATGATTACAAAATATTTATGATTTATGTTCGAATAGGACTGTCTTGCAAAAGATAAACATCATCATACTCAAAAGTAACCTTGTTGGTGATAGAATGCAACTAACTAACCTTTAGTAGTTCCAATGGGCAAATTGCTCCCATTACCCAATAATGGATACTAAAATAAAAGAAGGTATATTTATAACTCCCAACATTCAGTAACTTATGAAAAACATTCAGTTTTTGGAAAAAGATGCATGAATTTCATTCAAGGAGAGTGTGGGAACTTTTCTATCTCGTTTTAAGTTTATTTTTCTACATAAACTGCAAGAGTTATACTTCAAATTACTGTGAAATTTTTGGCAAATTTCGATCGTTACAGCATGCTGTTAAAACTTCTTTTCTTACACTCTCATCCAATTTTTTCCCAGATTACTTAAGGGAATTGGCTATGAATATGCTTAATGAACTATAAACGTTTGGTATTTATAAAAACGTAAAGTATATAAACTTATATACTTTATTTACGTACTTATATAAACGTAAAGTGTGTGTTCTTCTGTCATAAATGTGCTAAATTAAACCCAGGAGTAAATATCACATTCTATTGTACAATCTCTTAAGCTGATTTGTTACAACCTGTAAATATACATCACTCATTTAACAAAATTAACAATCACCTTTATATTTCTATTATCATTTTAATGTGTTCACGTGTACAATATGTTTCGGGGGAGGAGGATCAAACCAACTGAAATATTATCCTTAAATTTAAAAAAAAATGTGAGCCAGCTTTTGTTTATAAGTGTAATTTATAATTATGTATCGATTAAACACATTTAGCGTAGGAAGGTTAAAAACTGTTTTAACGATTTCGTGATTGTGGGAATTGACCCGCTGCGCTGCAGCAGCGCCACCTTCAACTCAGATTAGATGGTTAGATCTCGAGGTGTAAGCACGCAGAAATGCGTGTCCGTCTTTTTCTTTTATTTTTCATATGTAAATAAACATTTTTCGTCCTTAAATGAGCGTGGTTCTTGACAATATACCGACGCCAACCTCCACAATGGGGGCTCGGGCTCGGCAAATGAACCACTGTTTAAAGTTAAATTAAAATTTAAAATGAAATCTTGCAACTAGAACGCGAACAGGCTAACGGATTGGCTGACGCCCAAAAAATGGACGCTAGTGTGCAGACTACGTTGGAAGTAATTTTGTCGGAGTACAGACGGTACGCCTAAGAAGAAAAAAAAAGTTTTGGACTTGAGTATATGAAGTGCAGACGGCACTTACATCACTACCAAGTTACGAAAAATCCATAATTTAACTGGAAGTGCAGACGGCACTTATTGTTGTGTATTATTGTTGTGCCACCATTCCGTTGGACTTGTTGCAGAATTTAAAAAAATCAACGCTAAAAGAATAATAACAGACGGTTTATGTGTTTTGTGTTCCCAATTCGGATGTACCATTGTTCGATATACCACTGCTGAAAAGAGGGGTAAGTACCTCCTCTCTTTACTTTTCAATTTATATGTGAAAATAAGTTTTATTCAGTGACTGTGCTACTTGAACTATATAAAGATGATCACCCTTAATGATATTCCTGTTGTGTCAAATTTTCTTAAAAGAGGAAATATTAAAACAATTAAGTTGTTAAACAGTATATTATTTAACGATGCATTTGATCGTAATTCAAGAAAAAAATTGAGAAGTTTTTCCTCATTTCCCAATGATTTCAATGTTGAAGATCGTAAGAAATTAATATTCGATTCTTTTTCTTTAAATGATTTGGTTTGTGTAATAAATGTGTTAGGTCTGGATACTAATGGTAGTAAAGAAGAACTCCTTAATAGACTTTTTCAATCTTTATCGAATCTAAATGAATTGCAAGCTTTAAACTGTAAATCGTTAAACAGCGACTCTGAAATTTCTGATGACGAAGCAGAAAAAAGTCCTACTTCATTCTTTCCCCCTACTGTGATGTCTCCGGCTTTGAATCATAACATGTCTGCTAATACTTTCGACACTTCCCTTTATTTTGTTTTGAAAGATCTCGGAAATTCACATCGAAAGTTTACTGGTTCTGATACGTATGATATAAAGTGTTTTATTCAAGACTGTGAGGAATCTTTTCTTTTTTTCCCATCGTTGAATGAACAGCAAAAAACAATATTCGCTAAAACTTTGATTGAAGGTCAGGCAAAGAGTTTTTTATACACGCAACGTAATCTTACCACATGGTTTTCATTTAAAAATGCTTTATTAGAAGAATTCCATCATCAATTAAATTCTGCTGAGATTCATAGACAGTTAAGTAGACGTAAATTACGTCAAAACGAATCCCTTTTCGAATATTTTATTGCCATTAGAGAACTCGCTAGTACTTCCAGTGAAATTATTGATGAATCTTCATTATTTGAATACTGTATAAACGGCATACATGATTTCCCATCAAATAAAGCTATTTTATACGGTGCAAAATCTATCCCAGAATTTAAAGAGAAACTTCGTATTTATGAAAAAATAGTCAGTGATAAAAATAAAAAATCCTTTCCGAGAACAAATTCTCGGACAAATTATTAGACATAAATTTTCAAAAATGCAAATTTTTAAGTAAACAAATAGAATTTCTTGGTCATGTTATTAAAAATGGTAAATTGTACCCGTCACCACAAAAAGTCAAAGCTGTTATTAATTTACCTGAACCGAAATGCCAAAAGGACTTACAATCTTTTCTTGGTCTTGCTGGATATTTTCGGAAATTCATTTTAAATTTCTCCATCATTGCACATCCTCTAACAGAACTTCTGAAGAAAAATCGTGAATTTAAATTTGCTGATAGAGAAATACAAGCATTCAATTGTCTCAAACAATGTTTATCCTCTCCACCTGTTCTAAACATTTACAATCAGAACGCTGATACCGAAATTCATTGTGATGCTAGTATTCATGGTTATGGATGTATTTTACTCCAAAAATCAATGACTGATAATGCGCTCCACCCAATATATTTTATGAGTAAGAAAACGACAGACGCCGAAACAAAATATAGCAGCTATGAACTTGAAGTCTTAGCTATTGTCCAAGCATTAAAAAAGTTTAGAGTTTACTTATTAGGCAAACATTTCAAAATAGTTACTGACTGCAACGCGTTCGCAATGACTCTAAAGAAAAAAAGATTTGTGTACTCGAATAGCGCGATGGGCATTGCAACTACAAGATTTTGATTATGAAATAGAACATCGCTCTGGTTCCAAAATGAATCATGTAGACGCACTAAGTAGATACCCAGTTATGGTCGTACAAGACAGTCTCGTAGCAAAAATCAAAACGGCTCAAGAACAAGACACTGAAATCCAAACTATCAGAGAACTTTTAAAAATTAAACCGTACAAAGATTACCTTCTAAAATCCGATATACTCTACAAGTTTGTAGATGGTGAAGAACTACTCGTTGTTCCTAAAAATATGCAGAATGACATTATACGCAGCTCTCACGAGCGTGGACACTATGCTTCTAAAAGAACAGAAGAAGCACTCAAGCATCAATTCTATATCCCTAAAGTTAAAGAAAAAATAGACTGTTTCATTCAAAATTGTGTTCCATGTATTTTGGTTAATCGCAAACGTGGCAAACAAGATGGTCTACTACATCCTATCGAAAAAGAAGCCATTCCTCTACACACATATCATGTTGATCATTTAGGCCCATTTCCTACTACAAATAAGAATTATAAACATATTTTTGCCGTCATTGACTCCTTCACAAAATTTGTATGGCTTTACCCAACGAAGTCAACAGATGCTGCAGAAGTTATTGCAAAATTAGAAAATCAAAAATACATATTTGGCAATCCATCTCGAATTACTTCTGATCGTGGTACCGCATTCACTTCTAAACAGTTTCAAGATTATTGCAGTACCGAAAACATTGAACATTTCCCAATCACCACCGGATTACCTAGAGCAAATGGACAAGTAGAACGTTTAAATTCTACAATCGAAACAGTCATATCTAAACTTTCCATAGACAACCCAGAAAAATGGTACATGCACATCAAAGAAGTCCAAAGAGTTATAAATTCAACATTTCAACGAAGCATTCAAACAACTCCCTTCGAATTACTGTTTGGTACTAAAATGAAGACGCCACAAGATCTCAATATCACAAATTTACTTAATGAAGAAATCCAAGCTAATTTTGTCAACAACCGTGACGAGTTAAGGAAAAAAGCTAAACAACAAATCCTGAAAGTTCAAGATGAAAATAGAAAAAATTACAATCTCCGGCGAAAACCAGCAACTATTTTCAAGCTTCATGATCTTGTCGCCATCAAACGTACTCAAATTGGACCAGGACTCAAACTAAAACCCAAATATTTAGGTCCATACAAGATAACGAAAATCAAACCGAACGACACTTACGATGTTCAAAAGTGTGGCTTTTTTGAAGGTCCAGCGAAAACTAGTACGTGTGCTGAATATCTCAAGCATTGAACTAATGATGCTATTACCTGATAAACTAATGAAATGACATTTTCATTCGAACTTTGAAAAGACATTATTTTTTACCTTATTATCTTTTTTTGTATTATAACAGAGTGAATTTCGTTTTTTTCATTATTTTGTGTTTTTCTAGTGTATTAATTTTTCTTTTCAATTTTTCAGATATTGTGAATTAGCTTAAATTTTTTGAATTTTCCTAATTGTTAATATTCAACCATAGACTAATCAACTTTTAAGTGAGTATGTTCTTTAATTTTCAATTGTGTTATTATTTTGTTAATATTGTATGCATATATATTATTATTTTAATTGTACTTTTACTGGCTCACCTGGGGTCAGGTGATATTGTCGGATGGCCGATTGTGGGAATTGTCCCGCTGCGCTGCAGCAGCGCCACCTTCAACTCAGATTAGATGGTTAGATTTCGAGGTGTAAGCACGCAGAAATGCGTGTCCGTCTTTTTCTTTAATTTTTCATATGTAAATAAACATTTTTCGTCCTTAAATGAGCGTGGTTCTTGACAATATACCGACGCCAACCTCCACATAATTGTATATTATTATAAATTCTGTTTCCTCAAAGTCTAGAAATGGATGTGGTGTGGAGCGGAGAGTGAAATTCTTCATTTGGCTGTAGTACGAATAATGATAGTTTTTTCTAATATATTATTAATAAATATATATTCATTTTTATCAATCATTTCTATTAATTTATTCAATATTCACTTAACAATTTTTGGTAAACAGAAAAAGATATAAATTATTTTGTCATGAATGTGTTTTCTTTCCTTGTTCAATACATTTTCAAAAAGAGTTTTTATTTTTATTTTGAGTGAGTTCATTTTCAAAATTCTGAATTATTTCATAATTTATTTAAATGTTTTCAAATATTTGTATTAATTGTTAATGACATTAACAGTACAGGAGTACATTTCTTAAATAAATTTTTCGGCTAATCTCAGAGAAACAGTGCTTCATAATTTTATCGCACATATTTTTTAAAAACTCTGGCTCGGTTATGAAGAATAACGTAGGTCGGCCTATCATATCCTACCTGTTCTTTCAATGCATTCAAAAGTAGACAACACAAAGTAACCTCTCAGCTATTGTGGAGAATCAGCAGTTTTTCTACTATTTTACATTTTGACGAAAGGAACAGTACCAAAATAAAAGGATGTACCTTTCTATAGTCGGAGATAAAATTATATAAATTTGAGTAATCATTTCTAGAATTTGGAAAACTTAGTCTAATGTGCTCAGAATTTACTATCAAAAGTTAGCACATACCATTTAAAAAACGAAATTTTATTTTTGAAATAATCTTATCTTATGGTAATAAAATTTTTAATTTAAATCTGTTTTTAAAATGCTATCAGTTGATAGATTTATTATCGTAATCGGATGTTTATAGAAGTTAATCACCTGGTTTTGTTTTTAAAATTATAAATTTATCGTTTGTTTAGTTATATTTCTAGTTTACTACAGGTGATAAGCTGTTTTATAGATACGCTGCGTATCTTCCCACTCTAGTTTTTGTTGTTTAGTGATCAAACGTGTTTTGAATGGCTTGCGATTATTATGAAGTAACTTATTCGTATCTGGTTTATTATATAATAGTAATTTAAGCTAGTAGAGAATATGGGAATGAAAATCAGAAGTATTTTTCTGTGTAAAACAGCTTTTAATAACTTTCTTCATAATGACAACAGGCAAAAGTACTCGAAATTTCATATTTTTAAAAAGTACAGCTATCTTTTTCTTACAGATAACAATTTTAAATTTCTTAACTTTTTTTAAAAACTGTATCAATGTCATTTGTTTCAGTTTAATTAAATTGAATTAATATGCAAGACGTGGCTAAAAAATAACCGTTCTGATCGATCTACAGACCAACAATGCTCGTTTCAAGATCAAATGCACATGGCAAAGCGTCACGTGACACAGAAACTCATTCTTTGTTGTAAAATGCATATGGTAATAAATGTTTATCAGGAACTAATGTTTTCAGTGTTTTAAATGGTTCATCCAGGTAAGAGATTGAAGATGACCTATGCGTGTTTCAGGACAACCTACTTATTCAAAGATGGATCAAGATTTGATTCAAAAATTAAGATTTGTTTAAAAAAAAGATGATTTGATTCAAAAGAACCGTTGCTTGAATATTCGCTCAATTGCTAGAACCATAGTAATCCACAAATAATCTGTTCGGCAGATTTTGTACACCCTTTCCCATATTGCAGAGTATAGACGTTTGGGGCAAACAAAAGATATCTCTATTTGAACATATTCACTCGATCTTCCCCGATGTTACTTTTCTATTCCCTGAGGTGAAGTCAGCACTGAAGTGAACGAGATTTGAACCAGTTTCAGTACTGAAAGAAAACATGACTCATACCAATGAACATGTTTTAGAAATTGACATCCAAAGCTGCCTTGACATATGGAAAAAAGCATAGAGTGGCACAGGGATCGCGGAAGAGTATATTTTGAAGGGGATAATGTTAAAGTTATGTATAACAAAAATAAATACTTTTATAGCAATAATCCAGTGTTTTAGCCATACCTTTTAATTGTTATGTTATTATATAAACTAAACACCAGAAATTATTAAAATTTGAAAATTACTCATTTTTAAACAGTTCAGTGAATTACTTTTATGTATTCATTCCACTTTAAATATAGTCTTAATTTTATTTCCTCTGCAAGTGAGCGGTGAGCATATGTTTGATGAGTAAAAAATTGAATAAAATCTTATTCCGTTTTTTGTGAGCTTTTCTTTCGCAATTCAGTAGAAACTAATTAACATAGACCTCAAGCTTAAACTTAGTTCAGACCTCAAATAAGGATTCTGAGACCTCAAGCCTATTAAGTAAAATTTTGTTAAGAAAAAAATAATCTCCTTTATCTGAATCTATATATTATCGCCACTCCTACTTTTAACAAAAACAATTTAAAATTTTTTGACTAAAACGGTTTTCGTATTTTATAACTGTAATTATACAAAGGAAAAAATTGAAAAATATATATTATGAATAAATCATAGAAATTTCGGGGACAAATTATTTTTATTCAATTACAAGAAAGCATAAAAAAGAATATTTTATTTAGATATAACTTCATTGAGGTATTTGATTGAAATTTCATCTGGAGGTAGAGATGTTATAGAAAATGGTAAATTAATAAGATCATACAAGGTATATAAACTTTTTGAGGTAAAAATACCGTAGGCAAATATATTGCGATCACAATTGATGAAAACCTTTTAAGGTAAAATTTGTTGAAGGTGATACAATTATAAAATCATATAACAAATCCAAATCGTCTGAGGTAAGAATAATGTGTTTAAAAGGATTGTCATTACAGGTCAAGTATTCAACTCTCACTACGAAATTTGTTCCAGGTAGTTGGGAATACAAGGCGATGAAAGAATTCACTTTTGAGTTTAATCATGTATAGATCTTCTTCTTAGATTTATTCGAATTGGTATAGAAGGACTAACTCTGACATCCACTAAGGGTTGTATTTTGTCTATTGAGTCAAGAGATATAATGGAATAATTTCGTAAAATGAAAGAAAGGATGGTTTTCATTTCCATCAAAGCGAATTTTTGTCCTGAAATGATAATAAAAAATATCACAATTAAAACACATGCACAATATTCAAGCATAAAGCATAAAAATAATTATGTGGTTTAATCTCAGTTACTGACTTGTTAAATAGTAGTCCTATAACACTTCTATTTCTCTACGAACCAGCGTATAATAATTTTCACGATAGTTTTGTAACCCAATTGATACTGCTTAAGTTATTGATTCAACTAAAGAAGAATGCAATATTGTTGTGATAAGTATTTTTAATTCATGTGAATTGATATATTCATATCAATAAAAGTTAGACTATTTTTTCTCATATATTTCTATTCTTTACAGTGTTTGTTTCCTCCCAAAACTAGCAGAATAAATATTTTTACTCACTTCAATAATATGTTTATTAAATTTACAATTCAAAAATAGATTCTCGGTTGAGTCTTAGCATACGTGAAATTCTTCGTAATATTTTTGTCCTATTGACGCTTTTGTCAATAAAAAATATTCACAACATTTGTGTAAGAATCATTTCATTTCTAAACATATTTAAAATAAAATTACGATCTAGATTAATTACAAAGAAAAGGAATACGTATAAGTTGTGCATTATAATTTTGTACACTGCGCGACATAGGAAATACAACACCATTACACTTCCGTCTTATAAATATGAAAATTTCTGGGAATACTATACTGACTAAAATATATAGAGGATCTTAAATGCAAGTTGCTTATGTGGTGATAGAGCACAATAAAATGGACATCATCAAATGGCGAATGAACCAATAAGTCGCTTCTCTCGATCGCCTCGCGATTCTAGGTTTTCGTGAAGTTCTTCGTACCAAAAGACACTTTAAGAGATGCCAGGAAGAAGACATCATTAGCAATTCTGGAAATCAGATGATTTTATGAGAGATCTAATTATTGGTTTACGTATAGCTGGTTGGTTAGACCGATCTACTGAAATGCATGTAAATGTTTTTTTGTGCTTAGAAATTACTCTAGGTGGATAGAAAAAAGAAATGTGAATAATTGACAAAGAATAAGTCCATTTAGACGTTCAACAGAAGGTACGCATCTGAAGGAATGCTGTTGATTCCTTCACCATCAAGTACTCTCGTCATTCTACAAAATGCGCAGGGAACTTTGGATTCACCAATATTTGAGAGAACAGATTTGGGACGATTAGCTGAAAGAGACCTGCACACAAACCGCATTTGAGGCATATTGCCATCTTTGTGAACCCAAAGACTAGAAAGATTACAATGGTGCTGGGAATGAGTTTTTAATCGAATGAATGGCACAATGTGGCGTTCAGCGAAAGTTCTTTGTCCTGTTTTTCTGATGAAAATTTGCAAGTGAGAAACTCGAATCTTAAGGATAAAGGAAGGGAATCCAACCTTTATTGATGAACTTTTCTGTTGTTGAACATATTATGATTTTTAACGTGGTATAATGTTATCGGATGTCATCAAATACGATATCAGGTCACCCCTAGTAAGCATAAGAGACACATCGATGGCACGAAGATGCATTGATAAGGTATTCTAGTTTCTACTGACCCCCCTACATTTCCCTCATTACATTAAATTGATCTTCATTCAAATAAAATCAATTACTTATATATGTATTATCATTATCATTACTGCATTGAAAATTTCATCATATTCCAACAACTCTTTCAAGGTGTTGCGTTTTCTATGCTTGGCAGTGTATGTGTCTCACTCTCTGGCAGTGTATGTGTCTGAAAATTCTTTCAAAAAAAATTTCATTAATTCTTTCTATGTTACGAATTTGAAATTTTCTCTAATGAGTAAATGATATTTAAAATACAGAATGCGATTTCGATTTTGTAGAAACTTGACGTATTATCGTTGTACAATCACACCAAAGTAAAAATCGGACAAACAGCATAATTGATAACTGAGCTGTTCATCCTGTAGAACAGTAATGTAAAGAATGTACTAGTGAATTTGTTTTGAAATGAAAACAGTAATTTAGCTACTGTTGCAAAGACAAATACACATTTTTTTTCAATTTTTAAAACTATATTTAATATTGTAATAGGTTCTCAAGATTATTTCCCTTTAAAAATTATCTGGAACAACTTTACTATGATGATTGCAACGTGAACCTTACCTTGTAATAGAACTGTGGCTTATATAACTTGGCATTAGTATATAAGAGGAGATAGATGAAAGAGAGGGAGGAGTTTTCGAGATTAATAGGATTACTATATAGGGTTAATAAACTGCTTGGAGAGATGTCTTACGCGTGTGTACCGGATACCACTTTTAGAAGTTTGTTTAAATCAGATTCACGTTATTCAAGCTTACTGTTTGAATTTATTAAGACTGGTAGAATTTTCCATTATAATGTTCGTTAAGCACGCGATTAGATAAGCTCTTTACATTATTAAATTATTTTAATATTATGTATTCAAAGTTTGAATAAACTGGTTAAATATTTTCTTCTCATTATTTAAGCGCTAATTTGCTTAATAATAATAAGTAATTGCAACGACATTATAAAGACATCTATATGAAGGTGATCAGACATGAAGGAATTATTTGACAGAAGCAAAGAATCCAATACACTGAGACTACTACTTTTTTTTTCTAGAACCAGTGTCTAAGGTTAGACAGTGGATGCAAAATAAATGGTTGTAATTCTAAATCTTCACTTCATCTTCGGTTTAATAACGATTCAGATTTAACTTTCACTTTACGGAAGTTAAACAAAGGGGTATATTCTTTAAGTTATAGTTTCATTTGTATTTTATGAAATTTACAAATTTAACGATTCTTTTGTAATCATTACCTATGCAATTCCTAGGGCCCGCAGAGAAGGGCATATATGCGCAATCCGGTATCTTGGCAGCGTTTTCTGGTAAAAATCGATCAGGATCGAATTTTTCTGGATCTGGGAAAACATCTTTGTCCCTGTGCAGGAAGTAGGCTAGCACAAAACAAGACGTTTTCTCTGGTATAGTGTGACCACCTAAAAGCAATCATAATCAAGAATATTTTCTTAGTAATTAAATTTAAAGTAATACCCTTTTCAGTGATTTGAATTATTTGAAAGCGTTCTTAGACGACAAATCGCTACATGAAAAAATACTCAATGACGTCAATTATACATACTAAGTAAAAAAAATGACATTCGATAAAAAATAAACATATTTTACTTCAATATTAAGTTATTTTTTATCAATCTGCCTAATAAAAAATATGCTATATAATACATATGCATGCATCAACAAATGTGAAATTTGTTATAGTAAGTAAGATCCTCGCTCTTCTGATATTCTTGATAAGCTGTAAATTTTGATTAATTAATTTCTCTGCTATATACAGTATGAGCAAAGCAAACTCATCTGTAAGCTCTACCACTTAATCAAATTCGCTAAGTTAGCTTATGAAAATACGATGTTAGGCATATTATATACGAAAACTACGCATATATAAGTTTGGTGTATTATATGACTTTGGGGTATATCGCATTTCCCCCTCCCACTTGCAACAACTGTCCTTCATTGTTCAGTTCTAGCGCCATATCTTAATCTAATACTACCCACTGTGGTCCATGATTAGCTAATGCTTTTCCAAAAGAATTTATGAATCAATGAGAAATAATTCTTCGTATTCTTTTCTCCGGCAAAAATAAAGGACAGTAATAACAGAAATTTCTTTAGTGTTTTCATTATAGATAATTTATAAATTGCTTATAAGAAATAATGTCGATGACCTCAGCATATAAGAAAAAAACACGAATACTTTTTTTTTTTTTTTTTACTAAGGGGTTTTTTATTTGAAAGCGGGGTAATATATTTATTAATGATATTAAAACCATTTCTGAATTTTAAAAAAAACATTTCAGGATAGTAAGCATCACTTTCTTGTTGTCTATTAATTTTATTTTTTCAATGCTTCCACTTTAAAAATGTTTTGAATACATCAAGAGCAGTAAATATAGTTTTTATAATTTAAATTCGGTCATTTGAGTTCATTTTCTTAAAAATAATAAATCTATGCTATAGCATCTTCACAACAGTTAAGCCTCATTAATTTATTCATTGGTTAGTTTTAAAAGTTAAGTAATATCTAAAGAGCTACAAAAATATTTGCTAACTTTTTGATGAAATATCACACAATTTACAAAGCGAGGAATTGAGGAAATTTTACAGTCTTCGGAAAGCAAAACGATGAGATCTGCGATAAAGGAATGGTAAGTGCCAAGAATTGTTCTGGATATTACGCGATAAAGTATTTCATTTCAATATAAAAAGCATTTCGTTTAATCGGAATTGAAGTTATGAGTAATGTAAAAGGCAATAAATGTAATGCTTCAAATTTAAATGAAAGAACTGTTGTAAAATATGGAATGTTTCATCTCATCTTAAGTTGTTCTAGGAATTTTGTATTTACGTTCAATGCGTAGAAAATATCACAACAATATTTTTATTATACTTTCCACTGCATGAAATTACTCCCCTTAATCATATTTTTGACGTTGTAAGCGGCGATGTTTTATTCGTCAATTTGCAAAAGAACACGAGCAATGTTGAAGATAATAGAAAATAATCAAATTTATAAATTAAATGTTACAAGAGTACGATCGGAGAAGACAGAAATCTCCTTTCATCGTCTTTTTTATATAAATTCTATATTGCGTGTCCATGCAATAATTACCATGAACACATATCAAATATAGTTATATTAATAATATTTTTGGCTAATACTCTATCAACAACTGCCCTATCGTACCACGTGCTTCTTTGCATCAAGATTTAATTTATGAAATACGTCTCTTTTGTTTTCATCAAATAAAATTTGCAATAGAAATGTTACGTAATGTATATACACTCATGGACGAAAAAATTAGCGCACCAAGAAGGAGTCATCAAAATGGTACGAAATTTTACATACGTAATGACTATTTTGATATAAGTAAATGATTAAAAAATGAAAGAAAAAGGATTATGTATTTCAGAGAAAAAGGCAAAAGAACGGAAGATTTAATACCCTTTTGAACCCCCTGTAACGTGAATGCACGATGCGATACGATCGGCATTGAGGCATACAAGTTCTGCATGATGTCTTGAGACATTTCGCTCCTTATTTGCTGTAACCTTGCCTCTAGTTCGTTCAAACTCGTGGGATGCCCATTTCACCATCCCAAATGATCCCAGATAGGCTCGATTGGAGACAAATCTGGGGATCGGGCAAGCCAAGGAAGGGTAGTAACAGTGCGGAGACAGTCTTGTGATACCGACAGTATGATGCCGAGCTTTGTCTTGTTGAAAAATGGCTCCTATGAGCCGTTGCATGTGTGGTAACATATGTGGTTGCAGGATGTCATGGACATACCGCTGGGCTGTCATGTGCCACGGATCAATATTAGGGGTGACCGTGTATTGTAAGCAATGACACTCCATACCATCACACCAGCTGTGGGAGCGGTGTGTCGCTGTAAAGCAAAGGCAGGATTGAGGCGTTCATCAAGGGGTCTCCACACAAGAACACGATTATCATTACTGCTGAGATTGAATCTGAATTCATCGCTAAAGACGACCTGGTTCCATTCCGCTGCAGTCCAGTTTCCTTGTGCGCGGCACCACTCCAAACGGAGGCGTCGATGGGTGGGCGTCAAAGGCATCACACGTAATGGGCGCCACGATCCCAAATCACGATCCCCTTCAGCCAGGCCCTTCGTATGGTTCGAGAAGACACAGGGGACCCTTGTGAAGGTGCTACCTGTGCCTAGATGGCGGTCGATGAAGCAGTTGGCTGTACGCTTGCATTTCTTACAATGTTGCGGTCTTCTCGACGACTGGTCTGTCGAGGGCGTCCTGAGCCTGGTCTTCGTGTAAATGACATCTCTCGGATCCACTGGTCGCAACACCTCCTCACACAATCAGAGTAGCCTAATTGACGAGCTACTAGCCTAGCTGACCACCCAGCTTCCATCATGCCAATGATTCTCTCCCTCTCAAACTGTGACAGCTGCTCATATTGTCTTCGAAAACGGCGTAATGGTATGTCTATCTTAGCTCTTCTTTTGTAAGCGATTCAGCACACTCAAACAAGCTTTGGTTACCTCTTTTATACTCCACGGAGAATGAAGTCAAATGCCCTCTACCGGCTATACGTAAAGTGCAGTCACGCTGCATTTCTAATCATTTGCGTATCTCCCCGACATGTACCTTCATGCCAAGTTTCGTTACGATCTCGCAATTATTTCTTGGTGTGCTAATTTTTTGTTCCATGAGTATATATATATATATATAT